>CEMU01569270.1:2673-14704 GCA_900068965.1 Calocybe gambosa
TAATTAGATACACAATGCACATGCTGGTAAAGGAAGGGGATGAGAATACGATGGAGTCGCACGGTTTGTATATGTCATGCACCGCCTGTAACAGACGATTTACGGAAGCGTCTACGCTAGTGCACTTTAGCCCCGTCTCGACGTGAACAGGGGTTGGAATTGCTTTACAAGACACACAAGGTTACACCCCCGCATAATATCTTAATCTATATACAACAGGTCTCCGCGGGTGAGAAAATAAACGTGTATTCAAGTTTACTACTAGTAAAACATAATAGAAGTGTTTAGCGACTATGCGGACACTTGACGAAGGAAGAAACTTACCAAAGCGATTCAGTATTCAAGCTCATAATCACGACCGTACAAACCCTCGTCCGAGCGCTCGAAAAGCTCTGTCACGGTTTCCTCCTCGCGTGCAAACAATTCTTCCTCCTCCTCTGATCGTTCGACGAATTGTTCAAGCTCATCACGTTCGTCTAAAACGGTGGCGTCAGACGCAAATCGTGCCTCAAGATGATCCGAGGATTCGTCTCGTTTACGGAAGCCCAACAGGCCCTTGCCTACATTCTTGACAGCGCCAAAAATTTTGCCAAAGATGCTTCGTTCCTCAAGAGATACGTCCCGAGCGTGAAGGTCGGCGGACGATTCATCTCGTTTACGGAAGCCCAGCAGACCCTTGCCTACGTTCTTGACGGCTCCAAAGATTTTACCAAAGATGCTTCGTTCCTCAAGCGGAACCCCCCGAGCGTGAAGGTCGGCGGACGATTCGTCTCGCTTGCGGAAGCCTAGCAGACCCTTGCCTACGTTCTTGACAGCACCGAAGATTTTACCAAAGATGCTTCGTTCCTCCAAAAGCTCCTCCCCTCGGGCGTGCAGGTCAGCAACCGAGGACTCTACGTTTCTTTTACGGAAACCCAGAAAACTCTTGCCTACGTTCTTTACGGCACCAAAGATTTTCCCAAAAATGCTTCGTTCCTCGAGCATGTCTTCTCCGCCTGCGTAACGGGCGTAGAGCTGATCCTCAAAGGACCGAGTGTAGAGCTCGTCGTCATCTTGTAATAGCGAGCGCTTGTTCTTGTTCTTGTTGCTGCTTGCGCTTGCTGCCCCTCCGAGAAGTCTCCCAAAGACGGAGAGAAACCCGAATGGGGCCCGTTGTACGAGTGAGTTGTTCTCGGTGGCTGTGCGTTCATTGTGATTTTTTTCGCGGACTGTTGGTAATGCCACGGAGTATGTTGCAAGGACGAGGGCGACGAGTACGATAGGTTGGAGGAGTTTCATTGTTGTTTCTTATAGTTGTAAGAGGAAGATTGCTATTAGTGATATAGAGTATGCGAGGGGCGTCCAAATGAGATGGCTGTAGCGATCAACGCTATAGGGCGACTTTTTCCAGACCAGCTGTGAAGTGGGGGGATCTAACCGAGGGCGGGGGATAGGTCAATTTATATGTTAGGAAGGGGCCACTGGTTGTCAGGCAAGGAGTTGCACCTAATGGGGGCAGTGTGTATCGCCCTGATTATGATCCCTAATCCACGGCTCCTTCAAGTCGACAATGTTCCAGCCCGTAGTGGATGTCCGAGCACTTGAAAGCCGTGTTGCATATGAAAACGGCCGCCTCCCAAGTTGTTTTATTTCACTAGCGATGGGCTAGCCCATTCTTAATGCTAGGAGGGTTGCACTATTTCCTGCGACGCGATGGCGGCCTCCTCGTATCACAAATTGAGATGCAACGTTATGATGGACAGCTTGTCCCTGTTTTGATGGCCTTGATCTGAACTTTGTTGGGCGTTGGTATTCATTGTTGCGCAAGCAAATGGGGTATTTGTTCGTATCCCTGCGTCAAGTATCCATGCCTCTGAAACCTTACGACTCATTGACCGTAGGCGGGGAAGGATAACATCCCGTTGTGTAGCACGCCGGCAAGCCGTGATTGAATCTGCGGTAGGCTGTGGTATTCGCCCTAAAAAGACATCCGAGGAGACCCATATAATGCTCTGCGGCCTCTCAAGATTCCATAGCCCTTTGAACACACCTGCAATAGTAATCGGCTGCTTGGTTGAGTATCGGATCAAAGAGAACGGGAGGCAAAATCAAAAGTTCCCACGGTGCACGTCCTCTTCGACACTTTATTATCGCCGAGCCTCAGCGCTTAGCGCTCTCTTTTTTTTTCTCTTGTATCATATCATCCAACCGTCAATCTTATATTGAAGGCACATTATAATTCAAACCAATGACTGTCGACACAAATTTCCTACCAGTCCTATCGCAGTTCGACATTCAGCGCGCTGCACAGGCAAGTTCTCGCAGCCAAAGCCTGTGCATTCGCTTGACATTTGCACCAGCTAATTCAAGAAGCCTACACCCCTTCAGCGCTACCAGCATCTTCTCAAGATCTCAAAAGACTTCAGCAGGAGCTTTTCGAACTCCAAAAACGACCTGAGGCGTGGGGACTCGTGATTCCCTTGCTAGACCATCCAGATCATAACGTACAATTCTTTGGAGCACATACGGCACAGGTCAAAATTGTGAGAGACTGGTAAGTACCTCATTGTTTTAACGATTCCAACGTTTGATTTTTTACTCCTAAGGGCGTCTTTCCCAGAGGAACATACATTACCACTTAGAGACCTTCTTGTAGAGCTAACGGCACACTCGATCATCACTGGCAGGAACAAAATTACCCTACGCAAACTATTCGTCGCGTTATCCTCTCTCGCGCTCAAACTCGTACCAAGGCCCCCAGCTGCCTGGCCCGACTGGATTATGAAATGCGTCGTGTCATTTTCCGGCCGTGGAGCACCAGTCGAACACATCCATGATTTCCTAGCCATCGCCGCAGAGGAAGTAAGCCATGCCGACCTTCTTGGTCCGAGTAAGTGAGTTGTAACAATCTATTCTTATGATTGGTTTTTACTAACGAGTTTTCTGTGTAAACCCTAGGGCTCAAATGGACCAATCGCTGCTAGATGCTACTCCCATAGTCGTTCAGGCCGTCCAGTCATCACTCGAGACCTTCATGCAAATCACGACGGCGTTGAGGTGCTTGCAGGCCTGGATGCCTATCTTGCCATCCAGCGATCTCACACCTCTAATTCCGTTGCTCATCTCTCTCCTCTATCGCTCAGAAACCCACTCTGACATATTTGAGGCTGCATCAAATGCACTCCAGGAGATCATGTCAAACTCAGCTTTGGCCGATGGCGCTGGTACGCGGACGCTTACAGAACCTTTATTGCTCTGGGTTCATTCTCGTGGGAGTAAGATCGTCGAGGGTACATTTCAGACGGGGGACGTCGATGATGTTTCGCATTCTCTTTGCAAACTTCTCGTTGGGATGGGGGATCACTCGGCATCATATATGGCTGCGAATATCGTTTCACCCGTTCTTGTGACGTCACCCACTTCTTCAATATCAGATTCTCAGGGGGCCCCGAGTAGGACACGCGCGGAACTTATTCAGTCTTTCTTGCGACTTCTGATCGCTTACACGGGACTCCCAGGATACTATGGTGCAGATGAAGAGGAAAGTGAGATGACGTTGGGGTTTTGGTACCTTTTCCAAGAGGCTTTGTGGAATCTAGATTATTATGTCCCGGAGGACGAGGAGTCGAACGGAGATGGCGTTGGCTTAGATAAAAACGCAGAGGTTCAAGCGATGTCGAAGGCGGTGTATATTGAGCTCGTGAAGGTTCTACGGAGGAAAGTAGCCTTCCCGCCAAAGCCTAGTGGGTGGTCCAAAGGTATGCCGAAGAAGCACATGGACCCGTCTTAGTGTTGCTAACGTCGTCGTAACCAGATCAGATTGAGAAGTTCCAAGTGTATGTGCGCCATTATGATTTGATGGTGCTGCTTTGATTCAATATATGGCAGATACCGGAGAGATGTTGGGGACACTCTCATCAATGCGTGCGGCATCTTTTTTTCCCCATCCTGTGATCGATGAATCCGTAACCTCGGATGCAGTTATTATATTCTAAGACATGATATGCTAGGTTTTTATGTGGAGGATGTCGCTCGTCGTATTTCCGCCAGGGGGGAGAACGATGGTTGGGAGGTCTGTTTACTATCACGTCGTCATCATCCACCTGCTTAAACCAAAGTTTTCAGGAAATTGAGGCTACTCTTCACTGCATCACTCACATTCAAGAAGCGATAGATCTAGAAAAAACTCCCCACCTTCCACGAGTCTTCAGTCAGGAAATACTTGGTCAGTTGCCATCCACTGGCGCTAGCCGAATCCGACGTACAACTCTCAGCCTCATCGGTATTATTATTTTTTGCCTTGTTCGTACGTCAGCTTTTCGATAACTAGCTATCCATTCTCCAGGCGCCTATTCTTCCTGGTTTTCCAGCCAGCCTTTTGAAACGCCCGACTTGTTGATGAGCGTCTTGACATATGTCGCCTCTGCTTTGACCGACCCGTTGTTGTGCCTCCAAGCGGCAAATTCGCTTCGTAATCTGTGTGATGCTAATCGGAAGGCTTTGGCACCTCAGATTGGAGTATTTGCTCAGTTACATGCAGCGTTGGGAAGCATACTCGTACGTTGATAGTCCTTTTTCCCCACTTAGTTTATGACGTCATTCATGTATGCCAGGATTCAGAAAAGGGCAAAGTCGTGCAGTCGATCGCCAGTGTCATCCAAGCACTACCACCACACGAAGAAATTGAACCAATAGAGGTAGCTCTTTTTTGAGACTATTGAACTTGTTTGAACGTATTATAGGCCATTGTCGATCCCATTCTACGCAAGCTTGCTGAAGCACTTCAGTCTGACACCTTGGTACGCGATGAGTTATACCTCTTGTTTATTTCAAGTACATGTGTCCTAGCTTCCCGAAGAAGCCATCACGATCTCCATACACCAACTCGAAACGCTCTCTGGCGTCGCCAAAGGGCTTACACGATCAACAGATGGCCTTGTTATTCTTGGAGAACGTGACTCGGAAACCCAGGTCAAGATAACCGAAATGATGCGTGCGCGGGAAGATCCACGGACACTCAAGCTACGTAACAATATATCGGCTGCTCTGGGCGGGGTTGTCGATCGATGGTCAACAGACGCAGGAATCAGCAATGTCTGTTCATCTCCTTTCTTTTTGTCGTGGGGTTTGAGCTGATCATACATTCAGGCCCTAAGCGACCTTTTCAAATCCATTACGTGCCTGCCCGAAGACACCACGTTGATCAGCCTACCTGCTGGGCCGCTACTCGAGCTAGTGTGTCTGGCAACCCGGCGTCAGATAACTGCAGCTTGGCTGTCACTGGCTGCTATTTTGATTGCTCAGCTAAATCCCCCGGCACTGATATTCCTGGACGCCCCGAACCCAAAGTCGGGACCCACCCCGGAAGCTGTGGCCATTGTGGCGAGTGCTCTGCCTATTCTTTTGGAGTTTTCTTTGGGTGCTCTGGCGGCTCCTGGGGGAATGGAAAGCGTGAGTAAATTTGCCTTGGTTTGGGACTATGCTCTTACCCCCCAACGCATAACTCAAGAACCCAGATGTAGTTCAAGAATTCTTTGCCTGTATGGAGCGGGTATAACATTTCTTAGACTTGTTCCGATGCCTGGTTAATGTGTCCATTACAGGCAGCTCTGGACTTTACACCATCGTTCTATACACTACCTGCTGGAGCGCTCGACGCGTTACTTAATTGTGTCATCAAAGCGTTCTCTCTACAAGAGCGATATTCCCTTGTCTCAGCTTGCAGCTTTCTGGTTAGTTACTGGCTTCACGCCAAACTTTGATCAATCTGACTCTAGAATTCTCTCTAGTGCACGCTCATCCATCAAACCTCGGCACGCGACGAGTTGGCGGTAGAGAAAGACCAGCTGTTACAGGTTTACGGCCGTAGGGTTATGAAAGCGGTTTTGGAAGGTTTCGCTAGCGTTGCCCCTCGAAGGTAGGCTGCCCGTTTCGATCGCGATTCTTTTCTTGACGAACATCTCGCACAAGTGCTGTACCTAACCTGATAGAAGTCCTTGGTACCCTGTTGAGTAGGGCTGGCGGTGGGAGCAATGGAGGCGGCGGGTCGGGAGGTGCAATAGCGGCCACATGGATCAAAGAGATTCTCTTCGCAGTGAGTGCATTTCAGAATCAACATATCCGATATACTCAGGTACGGTAGGATGATTTTGTTTCATCGAAGGCTACAGATAGTGTGAAAGAGAAGTTTGTGAAGGCAGTCATGAGGTACTATTCACGTTTTGCCTATACCGTGAGGGGTTACCAATGAATATTTTTGAACAGCTCACGTTCTCTGAAGCGGACACGGGATGCTGCAAATCAATTCACACTCGTAGCCCGAGGTCTAGAAGGCTCTGGGTTTGGCTATGCTTCGGTGTCCATGTGAACAGACGGCCTAAGGTCCTCTAAGGTCTTTTAGATAGTAATAAATGTAATAATGTTCTTGGGTTGGGGGGCTCTGATTGATTGTGAGTCCTAATATAATGACGTCGCAGCTCGTGCAAGAAACCTCTTTTCAACTCATGAGTGTCATTTGGGCCTTTTTTGGGTATCAAATCAAGGAAGTTTATGTATCAAAAAAGCACCCCAATCAAGCCGCAAAAGCTGCTTTAACCTTTCTTTGTAACTCATGAAACGCAAGATAATCTTAACTTTAGTTTATCAGCTATTTCCCGCTAATTTTAGGCACAGAGTTGAAACATGTTACGGGCATTCGCAATCTCCTTTCGTCTGGTTCAATGTTTTTCATCACTCTGATTAACCTATTTGCCTCATTGGTTCAGCCTTTCCTCATGGGAACGGAATGTCCGAGATTGGGATATTCACACCCTCTCGACGGGGCGCTCACGCACATTGACATTAGTTATCAGAATACCAGAATCAGCTATTACTCAGCCCAATCTTGCCCTTCGACATCTTCTTAACCACAAGGGAGACCTTGCTGCAAACAGTCCTCACCCATCATGACACCCTTCACACCGCTCTACATCGATAATGAACAACGTTCGTCTAGCACGAGTACCACATTCGACGTCATAAACCCATCTACTGCACAAGTCGTTGGCCAATCCACATCTGCATCTAGCCAAGACTGTCAAGCCGCCCTCGAAAGTGCCTCAAAGGCATTCGAGACATGGGAATTCTCGACTCTCACGGAAAGAAGGGCTATATTTCTCAAAGCCGCTGAACTTGCAGCTTCTGAAGTTTATAAAAAGAAGATATTCGAAGCGGGAGAGAAAGAGACCGCGACAATGGAATACTGGTCTCTTTTTGATTGGAATGCGGCTAGTGGGGTGTTGCGTACTGCTGCTGGGTTGGCGAATAGCTTGTCTGGGGAGACGCTTCACTCTTCCGTTCCGGGAGCGCATCTCGAAACACAGCGAAGGGCGATGGGTGTCATGTACGCTCCTTTTTGGCATCTGCAGTGCGGCCGTCTAATGTAACTTATGGATTTTTGAACAAAACAAAGACTGTCCATATCTCCTTGGAATTGCCCAGTCACCCTCACCCTGCGGGCGATTGCAATACCCATCATTTGTGGGAACACAGTGGTACTCAAACCCTCTGAGTACACTCCGCGCAGCCAAGAAATCGTAGTAGAGCTCTTGCATGAAGCTGGACTCCCGAAGGGTGTTTTAAACTATTTGCCAATGTCGAGAGAGGCCGCGCCAGTCCTTGTTCCGGAACTTATCGCCCATCCGGCGGTTCGTAAAGTTAATGTAAGAGTGTTCGGAATAAAATCTAGTACTGGTGCCGCTTGCAAGCCCTCACCATCTCTAATAGTTTACTGGAAGTGACCGGGTGGGACGGGTAATAGCTATGGAAGCTGCGAAATACTTGAAGCCGTGCGTCCTAGAGTTGGGTGGAAAGGCACCAGTGATCGTGCGTAGATTCCTCTTTTGCTACTTTTCAAGCTTTGCGGGCTTAAATTAACACAACCCGTCACAGGTCCTTGATGATGCAAATGTCACGGAAGCAGTCAAAGGTATCGTCTACGGCGCAATGGCCCACTCTGGACAAGTCTGCATGTCGTCCGAACGCGTGATCGTCCAGCGCGGTATCGCTGATACCTTGATCCCCGCCATTCGTGATCTTTGCAAGGACCTCAAAGCTGGAGATCCCAATATCGACTCAGGCGTCAAGCTTTCACCCCTGTTCAACCCTGTTCATGCGCAGAACGTTGTGAAAATGATCAAAGAGGCGACGGATGCGGGCGCTGAACTTGTACTTGGAGATTTAGAAGCTAAAGGGGCTGTTGTACAACCACATCTGATTGCCGGGGTAAAACAGGGGATGAGACTTTGGGAGAGAGAATCGTTTGGACCGGGTGGGTATCTGGTTTCTGTGTTTTTCTTGGTGAGAGTCCGAAATTTTGTTTGTTTTTAGTGATCGGATTTGCCGTCGTGGATACGATCGAGGAGGCCATAAAACTTGCAAATGCGTCTGAATACTCCTTAACTGCTGCTGCGTGGACGAACAACATATACTCTGCGAAAAAAATTGTTTCAGGAGTTCGTGCAGGTAGGTGTTACTCGCCGGA
Organism: Calocybe gambosa; assembly: GCA_900068965.1. Taxonomy (NCBI): domain Eukaryota; kingdom Fungi; phylum Basidiomycota; class Agaricomycetes; order Agaricales; family Lyophyllaceae; genus Calocybe; species Calocybe gambosa. The sequence continues at coordinate 11,174 of CEMU01569270.1, forward strand.
AGCATAATATACATCCTCGGCATTCATTTCACGATAGGAACTCTCAACATAAACGGAGCTAGCGTTCATACGGAACCGACGGCAGGTGCAAGAGGGCTTGGGTAAATATCTCGCATATAGCTTTGCGTCTTCTGATTAGAGAAACTGACATTCTGTATCCAAGTGGCGCGTCTGGATATGGCCGCTTTGATATCGATGCCTTCACTGATCTGCGCGTCGTTGTTACTCATCCTGAAGGGAGAAAGTACCCTTTGTGGTAAAACACCCATTAAAGATTCTGCAACATGGTATGGTCACATTTTCAGCGTGGTTAAGGCAGCATGCTCGTACTTGCCAAACCCACAACAATCTGGTTGAATCACAAGCTCTGACAAGAACTAAACTTGAAATGATTGTTTTAACTAGTGATTTGGTGTCAAAGCCATTTAGGACATCCAATTTGTGATAGATATGTAATAGCACAGTAAGAGGGCAAATTTTGGCCAACACGAATCATCAACCTCACAATCAGAGGTCTTGACGCCGTCAGAATAGTCTCAGCCCGTCCCTTTGTGTGTAACAAGGTAAACGGTGCCGAACGGGCGATGTCAGCGCATGACCCAGCCTAACGGGGGTCGTGCTCATCTCTCTGCACCACGACTTGTCATCATTGGCGATTTTGATTGTGGAAGAATCGAAAGAAAAATGATGGGCGAGGGTTTGGAATATATATATCAAAACAGTCTCACGGTCATGTGATCATCAAATGAGTATTTTGCATCCTCTCACAACTATTGACACGCAAAAGCTCGTTTTCCCCGCTTCTCCGCCACGTCCGAACCTTCAATCCAGCATCCTATGACTGTTCCTCGACACCGCTTCTTGCGCGAGTAGGTAGGTTAGGGTTGCCAATATTTATCAACTTTTCTTGGGGAGTATATGGTCGATTACGAGTGGGGTCCTCGCTAATATGAACCTTCATATTTTCGGGAACAGGCGGTCCGTTAATACGTCCAATAATATTCCCATGGATGAAACTATTGTTAGGTTCGTTCGCCAAAGGTTCGGTGGAGTGGCCTTCGAGGATATGTTTCGGCGGCGGGGCCACTGAAAGTTGTGGACTGTGCATCTCTGGTCTTGCTTGCGTTGGTGTGACAGGCGTTCCAAGAGAGTTGGATCTTCTTATTAAACGAGCCTGAGCGACTGCCAATGTCACTAGCAAGAACGCGATGGTGGCGGTGTTGGAGGTCGTAAAACGCATCCAGTACGGTTACGAAATAGTAGATGAATGTATGAGACTGAAGAAAATGTGAAGTGAGTAGAGACCAGCTGAGGAAACGGTGATACTAGGTCATCTCATTATATATTCCTGTTAGTGGCTCTTGATGATCTATCAGGCCTACCAGGGCTTGGTCGGGTCAACCAAGTTATGGCGGTGTCCTTGGATAGCTGCATGTTTCATAATTTGATTCCGCCGACTGACTGTCCCAGTTCAGCCGATATTAAACTCCGTTTCAAAGCGTCCTAAGAAAGGAACATTGTGCCTTGCTTAAGATGACTGAGCCTGGTATTTACAACCATCCATAATGTTTCATTGCTGGCACATTCTGACAACAGCTTGAGAAGCTTGTATATGAAGAAAAAAGAAAATATTCGTCTTGCCTTAACGTAAGACCAGGTGGTGCGCCCTTTCTGTACGGCATTTTCTCAACGAAAGTGAGCAGTCTTGTTTAGAAATCGATGCACCAAAAATCATTCGCAGCGCTCCAGTCTACGCAACGCCGCAATCATTTCAAATTTACAAGGCAATTTACACTAGAATCGTTCCCCCTGTTTCCCTTGCCACACAAACTCTCAATCATTCCCAACTAACTAACTCCCACCCCCTTACTTCGCCCCGAAATACAACATCCCCCTCATGGCTGCCGTTCACTGTCGGGGTCCATTACTGGTACTGGGGGGTGGAATTGGTTTATTCGGTTGGGGGACATAGTTGTACTTGAGCTGATCGCTTTCTGGTGGGAGGTTGGGAACAGGACCTTCGCGTGCATGACCACGACCGCGCCCACGCCCACGCCCACGCCCACGACCACGACCACGACCACGCCCACGCGCTCCTTCGTCAACAGGGGTCTCGGGTGTAGATTGGTCATCCATTGGATAAGCCTGAGCAACGCAAGCAAGCAAACAGAGGAAAATGATTATGTTAGTGATGGTAATGCGCATTGCTCGTAAGATGTGTTGTGTAGAATTGGGGGTGGATGAATGAGACCAGCTCAAGAGGCGAAATGTAACAGTATGTTAACACTTTGTCTTTCATATTATATACGTCGCCCGTGATATTGAAATAGCTTTTTTGAAATAGTTTGTCACTTGGCCGTAACCTGACCATGGACCGAAGGTGTGGGAGTGGTGTGGGTAGCACGCGACTTGATCTAGCGCCTCTTGCGTATATCAAAATACATACCTTTTCCAAACAGTTTTACAACTCTGAGTCGATCAGTGGGCACCAGCGGAGCGCGGGCTACTTCAAATTGTCAACATAGCAACTTGACGCAGTTTTCCGAGGTAACCGGAGGTAACCACGGTACAGTTATTTTACTAGGTCTGACTAGCCTATAGCGTCACTGACTGCGAAAATATCTAGTGCCGATGATGGTGGACCATGGTCAAGAAAAGATTCGGGGTTTAACACAGAAAAAAGAAAATTAGCCTCGCGGAGATGACGAACAGTCCGAGATATCAGCAGGGTGAGGTATTGATTAGGGAGCGACAATATATCGGGTTCATCATTTATTTAAGCTTTCCAAGTTGGAGAGTGTCTAAATAAATCTATTTCTAGCCAAATCCGAGACCGTTTTCCCCTATTCGTTCATGTACCCGCGTGAGGTTCCAAGCGTCTTCGAGATGGACATTGGTGACTTATCTCTAGTGGGCAGAGTACATACTAACTGGCTAGGCTGGTTAGATGTATCGAGTATTTCAAGCGTAGATCTTATTAGTGCCTCAGGTATTAGTGAGTAATAGACCCTGAATTTGCGACTGATGCGCTTTGAAACACTCGTACACCCAGAATGGTAAAGCCTAAATTATTGTGATGATTCAATTGATCATATAACCTTTAGTCAACTTCTGTTTCTGACTTTTCTAATATCTGATAATATCTGATATATTAGCGATACATTCAACAATCCAGCATATTTGGAAATACTAGTAATATCAATGAGAATCATACTAATTGCCCGATGGTTTTACATCAAATTGCTTCAACTGATAACTACCTAGTTGCTGTTCTTCCGGCCTTCGTTCGTCTGGCTGAACATGGTTAGAACTTGAAAGGGGATAGTGTCATACAACTGAAGGGGTCTTTCACTGGTTTAAAACTTGCGGATGTGTTTTGGAGGGTTAGGATCTGGAGATTTCTGCGGTTATTTTGGGTTATTTCGGTTATATTGTTAAGATATGCTTTTCCCTATTTAAGTGCGTATTCAATTGTTTTACTGCTGAGGAAGGCAAGCTAATTACAGTCAAATCTCTCCTATCCGATAGCTC
>CEMU01569271.1:13040-27120 GCA_900068965.1 Calocybe gambosa
GTAGCGATTCACTTCTTCGTCCAGCCTGTATATAAGCTCTTGTACCCGGCGCGGAATCTTCATTGCGTCTGCTGTGCATCCTGTTAAACGCTGAAAATACAGCGACAGGCAACGTGGCTAACAAAAGAAAAGATCGACGACAAAGCATAATACGCTAGTTGTATATAAGTCAATACGCATCATCAAGCTTCAAGATCACAACTCTACCGCTCTGATAACCAACCACTGCATACGATTTGAAAAACACTGATTGAGAGATGTTGGTTCGATATTCAGATAGTATCCATAGCACTGGTTGTGTCGTTCCATCATCAGCCTTTATGACAATGCTCTTACGATCGTCTGATATAAGATATTTCTGAGGGGACTCTGCTCTCTGGGGGAATAGTTCTAAGGGTATTGACCCTATGGAGGTCGCCTTAAACTCATGCTCTCGGTCTCCCGTCAGGAAATCCCAGATGCAAACGGTTTTATCCCTGGATTCGGACGCCAGCTTAGACCCATCGGATGAAAACGCCAAAGAGGTGATGCTGTTCTTATGACCGTCAAGCTTGTTCTGAAATACGTCACTCTCAACATCCCAAGTGCACACTATCCCATCCCCAGATCCGGATACTAGCTTTGATCCGTCAGGCGAAAACGCTAAAGCGGTGAGCCAAAGCGAGTGGCCCCGCAGTTTGGTTCGAATTGAGCCAGTCGCAGCATCCCAAACGCATACCAACTTATCTCTAGATCCAGATGCTACTCTGGATCCGTCTGGTGAAATAGCTACAGCAGTGACGGCATCTGTATGGCCCTCAAGCTTCGCCTGAAACAAACCCATCCTAAGATCCCAGATACAAGCTGTCTTATCCCTAGATCCAGATACTATTTTGGATCCATCAAGCGCGAACGCTACAGAGGTGACCCTATCTGTATGGCCATCAAGCTGTGTTCGAGTTACACTGCCTTCAACATCCCAGATCAGCGCTGTCTTATCACCAGACCCTGATACTAGCTTGGATCCGTCGGGTGAAAACGCTACGGAGGTAATACCAGCCGCGTGACCCTCGAGCTTCGACTGAAGTGCACCAGTCTGAATATCCCAGATGCATACTGTCTTGCCCCAGTATCCGGAGGCTAGTTTGGTTCCATCAGGCGAAACCGCTAAAGATGTGACCTCGTCTGCATGACCCTCAAGCCTGATCTGCAGTGCACCGGTCTTGGCATTCCATAAACACACTGTTTTATCCCCAGACCCAGATGCTATTCTGGATTCGTCGGGCAAAAACACTACGCAAGTGACCTCATTCGTGTGGCCCATAATCTTGGTTTCTATTACGCCCGTGCCGACGTCCCAGATGCAGATCGTCCCATCATTAGATCCAGATACTAGTGTAGATCCAGCAGATGAATATGATATGGAGTTGACCCAGTGCGTATGACCCTCAAGCGTAGCCTGGAGAACGCCAGTCACTACATCCCACACGCATACTTTCTTATCCCCAGCCGCAGTTGCCAGCTTAGACCCATCCGGCGAAAACCTCACACAGGTGACGCCAGCCGCGTGCGCGTCAAGCTTGGTCTGAAGTTCATGAGCTTTAACATCCCAGATGCATACCGTTGTATCCAAGGATCCAGATGCTAGTTTAGATCCGTCAGGTGAAAAAGTCACAGACCTGACCAATTTCGTATGAGCCCCGAGCTTCCCATGAATGAGTCCAGTTTCAGGATCCCACATCTCAACTCGGGGACCAGACCCAATGGCAACATAGGCCCCACTAGGCGAATAAGCTACATCATCCACCTGATCAGGTGTTTTTAACACTTGTAGACGTGACCCCCAGTTTTTGGGCAAACCATACAGCACCTCTGGACTGCTCTGGGATCCAGACTTGGCTTTGAGCAATGACTCCACCGGAAGCATTTCGAGGGCGGACACATACACCTCTAAAGCGTAGTGTTGAAGGAAATCGTAGCTTTGTAGGATCATCCGTTGTGTATCGCCAAGCACCGCCTTTCGTGAATCGGTGTCGTGTCCATAAAATCCATGCCGCTAGTTGAAGCTTGAACCTTAAGATCAACATCAAAATTCTGTGAGACTTACCGATAAGTAACGCTGTGCTATACCAGGGGCGTCAAGAGCAATGCGCAGCTCCTGGATCAGACTGAGACATTCCAGCCAGTACAGCAAGTGGCGATCCACAAACAGCTCAAGCTCTTTCAGAACGTGGGAGACATCTTGCGTAGCACCCGTTTGCAAACATTGCTTGAGATGCCATGCCCATGAGACGCAAGCATATCGCAGTGAGGGAGAAATTTTCTCGCGTATCACCGCCTTGGTGATATCAGCATTTGGGGTTTGCCTCGTTTTAATGCCACACATATTCTCGCGAAGCAGCCCGTTCATGAGTTGTAGGCACGCCAATGCAAGTTTTTCATGTCGTTCTGCAGTATCCAGAGTATAGCTGCCTGAACGCGTGTCGTCCATGACATGGTCCAAAAACGATGCATGAAAAGTAAACACAGGGATATTATCTTCCTTTGGAATGTCAAGAACGGAGCGAAAGTTTGCCAGATGCGAGCGAACATCGTAAGCCTGTTTACCAAGCAATCCGGCAATAACGGAAGTAGACTGTGGCTCGCGAAGGCACAGTAGAGTGTCCAATGAGCCACGTAGAGACTCTTTCTCGCCCACCTCTTTGTTGGCGTAGGCGGATTCAAAAATCCGGGCATACAGAACATCAATTGTCTGCATCGAGAGAGCAGAAGGCCGATTCTCTGGATCCCCTATCACCATAGAGAACCTCTGTTTGATCTCGGCCGTTGAAAGGTTGGAATCCACTCCAGCAGAGAGATACTGCACAGCGGTAAATGCGAAAATAAATAGCTTGCCAGACCTTTTCGCAAGCGCAGCAACATCCCCCTGATCAACAGTACCAAATATATTGGTTAGTTTCCTAGTGAGATATCTGGAGATGTCTCCCTCAACAATATCTGCTTCCACATCGTGCAGTAATAAGGAAGCATGACCAAGAAGGTCTCGACGAAAGCGTTCATCCACAGCAAGTACATCATCAATTTCGGACCTTCCCGTGCGGGAGAACCCCTTCTCAATATGTGTTTCGGGACGACTAGTTATCAAGAACTTGAGTGGGAGATCAGAGCGAAGTACAATCCTCAAGAAGTCCCTGACTGCAGAGTGACTAGAGCACTCATCCAAGGCGTCTATGACAACGACGAGGGTATTCTCATCTGCCAGTTTGAGATGAGCCAACAGCTCAATGAATAGATCCTTGGCCTGCTCGTCCAATCCTGGGTACGAATAAGATGTGTAAGAAGTCTCCTCCATGACTTGGACAAGAGCCTGGCGATAGGCATCGAATCGACGAGCAAACTGGAACGCAATCGTTGGGAGGATGCGTTTCACGTCATTCAGGAGCTGTGATTGTCGAAAGCAGAAGAAGCTGCCTCCTAGACGGCCCTGGACAGCCATCGCCTTACAGAATGATATAGCAATGGCACTTTTGCCTATTCCCGCCATCCCACTCAGCCATAGCACACGTTCGCCGTTCGGGTCAGCCGCCCATGCAAAAAGTCGGCTGAGGGTATCAAGGCGAGTGCCATCCATACACCCGGTTCGTCCACTGGCGTTATACGGCGCTTTGCCCACAGCGTCAAGGATCTTGAGTAGTTCTATGGGGAGTCAAAAACTCGGGAGCACAAAGCATGGCGAAACTGAGTGGGCTCACCACGTTGATGTAAATCAGTCACTACCTAGACAGATATGATGTGTATAGACTGAACACGTACTGGTCGAAACAACGATACGTACCTGTCGGGTATTTTCGGCAGAATCCATCTGTGAGACAGTAAATGTCTAACGGAGTCTGGGGTGTCTACATGATACTCACCTGAAATAACTGAACGGAAAATGTGAGCTCACGAAGAGAGTTGACGATTTCTCCCTCATCATCTGAAGAATTGATAAAACGACGCAGTCTTCCTCTTTCCATGCGCTCCTTGATGAAATCGGTACGCTTTTCGATACTCCTGTAATTCATTCATTTGGTCTACTAGATAGTACTCGTTAGGACGGGTCAGACGTACTGTGCAAGACTTTCCATTCGATCGCGGACATTTGGATGAATACTATCTTTTTTGTACCGTTCAATAAAACTCGCAAGGGCGCTGAGCTGTTCAATCATATTCTTGAAGTTGTCACTATTTTCCAGCGTTTTCTGTCGAAAAAAAAATTGTAATCATCGTGTCCCAAGCAAACTCGAGCAAGGAACCCACATCGACTTTATCAATCACCGCTACTAGGCCTCCAACGGCTGCCTGCAGGGGCGGAAAGGCTCCTGAAACTTCCCTAAGAACATTTAGGGTGAACTTGAAGCCATTCCACCCAATCTGGACGGCATCAGATTTGTTCTGAGCCTGAAACGTGAGTGGTTCTGCGTGGATCGATTTTGATTGAATACATACGAAGGAATCATCGGATCTGATTTCCGAAGCAGCAGAAATCTGAGAAGGTCCGGATTTTGCGGGAGGCACACCCGTGTCAACCATCGCCTGGCTAGTGCCTTTTTGTTTCTGTGTAGCATAAGTTGTGAGCACAACAGTGGAACTGGAGCATATGGCGGCAAAAACGAACCTCCAAAGCAGAAGAGTCCCCAGTAGTGGCAGGTTGGGCCTTTACAAGAGGGATCCCGCCGCGAGTAATTGGCTTGGGAATGCTCTGGCTCTTTTTGGAGATGTTTGAGTTAGGCTCGAGAAAAAAATAGGACTTTGTGGTACCTCCGAGGACGCCCTGGTGGTATTCTCAGCGGAATCGACTTGAGGACGACGAGATCCCTTGAAGCCTAACTTTTCTTTGAATTTTCTGAATCTCTTATTCATATTTCTCAGGTAGATCGTTAAGATCGGATGTCGACAAGTATAGATAGATGGTGGTGGTAAGACAGAAAGGTCCAATCGGGGTCGGACTTTCTTTCAACAACGGTTTGTCATGCATGTGAAGCGATTTTATCTTTTGATCGTTGTGAAGATCCCAGCCAGATTTAATCATCCTCCGCTAGTGTATGGTATGACATTATTGTTCCTGTCAATGCAGTGTTCAACCATGAATTCGACCTTTGCACTGAGCTCATCCCCGCCTTATATCCACCCCACCACTGGCGTGGCTGTCCGATACGGGAACAATAAGTGGCACGAATGACGCAAAATCGTAAGCGGCGCAAGTGCGCTATTCGCGTGTCTCGATTCGAGACCTAAATAAATCCGACAGAGTTAGCCGTCAATTGTTAGAAATGCCAGTGAGGAAAACACCTTACCTAACAGCTTCGGTAAATCATACCGAGATAACTTATAAATTTGTATTTAGTGCGGGTAGTAAGAGATTAAGGATGACGGACGATGAGTAACCTAAACATAACTTGCTACATCTGAGTCACCACCGATATCCAACATCGAGAGAGCAGCAGGCCAGTGCTCTGGATCCCCTATCATCACAGAGAATCGTTGTTTGATCTCGGTCACTGATAGGTTCGAATCTGCCCCCGCTGAAATGTACTGCACAGCAGTAGACGCATATATAAACCGCTTGTTGGACCTCTTCACCAGCGTGGTGACGGCCGCCTTATCTACTTCATCAAAAATGGTAGATAACTTCCTAGTAAGATATCGATGGATGTCTCTTTCGATAAGATCTGTCTCAACGTCATGTAGTCGGATGGAAGCGTGAGCGAGAAGGTCCTGCCGAAAGCGTTCATCCGTGGTAAGTATTTCATCGATTTCGGACCATCCCATTCGAGAGAGTCCCTTCTCGATGTGCGCTTCAGGGCGACTGGTAATTAAGAACTTGAGGGGAAGATCGGAGCGAAGTACAACTCTGAGGAAGTCCTTGACCGTAGAGGGACTGGAACACTCATCAAGAGCGTCTATGACAACTACTGGCGTATTCCCCTTCGTGGTCTTGAGATGAGCCAATAGATCGATGAATAGATCCTTAGCCTGCTCGTCCAGTCCCGGATACGAATAAGACATATATGAAGTCTCTTCCATAACTTGGACAAGAGCCTGACGGTAGGCATCGGATCGACGAGCAAGTTGGAATGCGATCGTGGGGAGGATGTGTTTGACGTCGTTCAGAAGCTCTGATTGTCGAGAGCAAAAGAAACTGCCTCCTAAACTGCCTTGGACGGCCATCGCCTTACAAAATGATAGCGCAATTGCGCTCTTACCTACGCCTGCCATCCCACTCAGCCATAGGACGCGTTCGCCGCTTGGATCAGCCGCCCATGCGAAAAGGCCGCTGAGTATGTCCAAACGGGTGCCGTCCATACACCCACTGCGGCCACTGGCGTAATACGCTGCGCTGCTTACGGCATCGAGGATTTTGAGGAGTTCTTGTGGTATGTCAGGGATCAGCAGCGTATATCTACGGAGGGGCTGAGTATACTCACCGCGTTCGCGTAGATCAGTTGTTACCTGAATGACTAAAGTATGACGGATTGTCCACTAAAATACTGGAACAACAGTATGTACCTGTCTAGTATTCTCTGTAGAATCCATCTGTGAAAGAATAAAGCTCAATTATTGGGGCTGGCAGCTTTGAAATATGTTTACCTGGAACAATTGAACGGCGAACGTTAGCTCACGAAGGGAGCCAACAATCTCAGCTGCATCATCTGACGAATTGATGAAGCGACGAAGTTTTCCCCTTTCCATCCGCTCTTTTATGAATTCGGTGCGATTCTTGATGCTCCTGTTTACCAATCATTATATTGTATATTCCTTGGGACAAATACGACGTACTCAGCAAGACCTTCCAGTCGGTCACGAACATGTGGATGAATACTATCCTTTTTGTACCGCTCAATGAACCCTGCAAGGGCCTTGAGCTGTTCAATCATGGCCTTGAAGTTGTCATGGTTTTCCATCGTTATCTGTACTCAAGGATCACGTGTGTGTCGCAAGTCAACTGAAGCAAGGAGCCTACATCAATTTTCTCGATCACAGTTATCAATGCCCCAACTGCTGCTTCTAACGGCGGAAAAACCACAGAAACTTCCTTGAGGACGTTTAGTGTGAACTTGAACCCATTCCAGCCAACTTGTATGGCAGCAGATTTGTCCTTCACGCCAAAAGTGAGATATTCCAAGGAGGATTCTGTTGAATACGTACGAAAGAGTCATCGGACTTGCCTCTATGGACAGGAGAAGATCGTGGGTTTGTGTGGAGGATTATCTCGTCAATGCCCTGCTTCTGTGCGTGAAACAAGCGTGAGGAGATATCGCAGGAAATGTAGTAGAGAATAAACTTGTGAAGAGACAGCTGTGCCTCCAGCAGCAGCAAGAGATATCCCAACACGAGCGATTAGCTGTGCGATACTTTGTTGGCTCTTTTGAACAAATCACATCAAAAGGACGAGTGATATAAAGTCTATCAGGATCCGTACCTCAGACAGTCCGGCTGCATGTCTGGCCGGATCGGCTTGAGATCCCTTGAAGCCTAACTTTTCTCCAAATCTCTCAAAATCAGTGCTCATAATATCAGGCGAATCGTCGAGATCGGCTATGGGTAAGTGGACGTTCGATGTTGAGACCCAAGACCCAAGGCGCTTAAGGAATGGGTATTCCCTCTAAAGGCGCTTGTCAAACGTGTCTTGTGCGTGAGAAGCCGAACCTCAATTGAATTGTTATTCGAGCGGCATCGTGACATGGGGCCCATGATAGAAATGGCAGGTTTGCATGAATATCGGACATGCCTTCCTGTGAAATATGAGTAGATGAACTTGCGAAAGTGGCTGTGACTTTTATGCCTAATCCAGAATATGCTATCTGCTTTCATCTGGTGATTTCCCCTTCGAGTCAACAAAGTCGACCTAGACTCGGACTCGAAGCTAGACTACTGGCAGCCTTCAACAATATTGATTAATTTCTGCTCCTACACTCTCCGGCTGGGGATGTCTATCCTAGGCGGTATCCAGCCAAGTCAGAATCTACGTATATCTGTAGCCGATCAGTAAAAACCAGACACACATGTATAGGAATAAAACCAACCTAACATTCGGCAGCCTTCGGATTGCAGAACTTGTGGGAATTGTAACAACACCAACTACGATGGAGACTCAGATCGCGTTTCTTGTACCACATGCTCTGCCTGCTTCAACGCTCGTTTCCGCTTTTTCATCCTCATCTTTGCAGAATTGGATAGTTTCCGTATGGTTGGAGGCTGATATCTTGAAAGTTTCAACAGTTTCAACCATCTCGCTTGAATTGAAAGAGATGAAACAAAAGCCTCACGTAGCGCCTTTTGCTACCAACTCTGGTAAGGGAGAAAGAGACAACGTAACTTTCATATATGGAGTCTGCTTCTGCTGAACACTGGTCGTTCGGCGAGCTCAGAATATACATTTTATATGACAATAGAAAATACGTACTGGTTACGCCCGCTTAGGGCCTGTATAATATCTTTCGCCCTATTTTCTCGAAAAGACTCGTTTTCAGATCCTTCGGTGGTTTCAGGCAACTCGAGGCAGCCAATTTCGTTGTACTGGTGTAGTCCAGCAAGCCTCGGTGAGTGTTTCGCCTCAAGGGATTTGATATATTCTCGTTTGAGAATCTCTACCACCGAAAGCAGACGTGGAACGTTCTGAGTCACTTTGTTCTTCGAAGTAGTCGTACTGTCAAGGGGCGTTTTGGCATCTTGCGCGTCGCTATTAGTTACTTTCGGCGTGGCAGGAAGTGTGTGGAATACAATGGGTCTGTTTTCGTTCTTCTGTAGTCGATGCCCAAAAAATCAGACGGATGGGGTTCAAACACGCAAAGTACTGACCTCCAAGAAGAGTAAAGCAAATGAGACCCAAGATTTTATTTTTCCGCCATCCGTTATTCGAACCAGATGAGGTCCAGTTTCAAGTGTCGTTGCAGAAGGATCCACGGAGTGGATATCCATTACGCCAACGCCTTTTGTATAGAGGTAGGCATGAAAACGCAGCGTTTGTGCTTGTTTGCGGTGTTTATTCAAGGGATGCGACCATCATCATGCTGGTGATACTATCAGTACAGAATACAATGTATGTTGCTTTGCACTGACTCTGACTGCACTAATCGTTGTTCAAAGACTGCATTAATATCATACAAGGTTTTGACTTCGCAAAGATGCCAAACGGATCTGCCGAACGAGATACAAAACTTAGGGGAGGATATCGGCTAAACGCTACTTCCAATGCCGTTCAGGAGCTAATTTACAGCTCAATCGATTTGAAGCTATTCGAAGAGGAACAATCTACTTTGCCGCCTTGGCGATGGTGAGAACGGCACTCCTCGATTCCTGTCCCGCTATTCGATCTTAGAATACATCGCCAAGTGTCGTAAGGCTGTCCTATTCTTAAGTATCCGACGGCATTACTCTGAGGACCGACGGACGAAGCTCACATGCTTCGTCATGCATGATGTGCAAAGTGTCATCTTCCTTCGATAACGCGATAACGTACACTTGTCCATCTTGCACTTCTTCCTTGGGAGACTGATTCAATATATCTTACTTCCACTTTCCAAGCGCAGTTCTAGGTCTGAGAGCGGCACAAATCGACCTTGAACCCCGAAGAAAGCCGACGGCATTCGTATGCCATTGTCTATCATGGTGCATACGATTGGACATGTTGTATTCAAAAAATCTGCCAAATATCATCCAGTGATCAATGTGAGCCATTTTCATAGCCTTCGTTTGACCAAACATTTTGACGAGTTGGGGTCTATTGCAGCACAACTTGTTCCAGCAGTAACACCATGCTGGTGCCTTGAGCTCAAACATGCGTATTCGCGCACAACGCACCCGCTTTACCTAGTATTTGGACATCCAGATTGTGCGGACAGATGGCCATGGCTCGCATGACGTGCCACATGATATGCTTTGCCGCCTTTCTTTCAGTTTATGCTATCCTCATGCCATATCAATATCGTCGTTGAAGCACCCAACTTACTAGTTTCAGTTAACTGACCGGGATACATGTTCCTTCGTTTTTCCGAGTACGGTCCGCTCGATAACCTTAAAAGAACTGCCTATTCCCACCCGGAGTTGTTACCAAGCCGCCATCCTCTGGCAATCAACTTCTCTACAGCTCTCATGTGAGGCTTTCGTTTTCCGTGCCGTACGGCTTTTATCGCGTTATAGCTACCTCAAAGCTTACGATCCTTGGCGATTTATTTATTGCGATCGGATTGAGTTTATTTTTGGTGCGTCTTCTGACAGTGTTTGATGGGGATCCGACATGCTCATATTCACTCTTTTACATTCCGACCGTCCCCCTAGTGCCGTATCTGTAACGCCTTACGTTGACCACAAGGGTCTTCAGCATGGCACACTTGGCCTTATGCTTATCCCGAGGAACATTCGGCAATACTGCTGGCAAATGAGCCTTCCTTCGTTGGTATATAAGTTGGTAGCGTGAGGCGTTCATTCAGATTCTACGAACGTTCCTGGATCCTTAGCTCAATGACTGTCCTTCGACGATTAATTTGTGTTGTGGCCCTTGCGGTCTCATACTGTCCACTTGTTTTCGGCGTACCCGTTGATGGCAACCCAAAGCATGCAACACATCGTGTTATAACCATTGGTCGCGGTATCGACCTAGAAGCTTTTCATCCTCCCTCAACCTTCAAGGTCTGGCTCCTTGTGCATGACATGACCCTTTAAACTCAACTCCCTCACAGACATTTGGCGAAGGCATAGATCATCCTCTTCGAAAGCGCGGCATAAACATAACACTAGAAGACTCTTCCACCGCTTTCATTCAGTCTCATCTAGGAGTTGACGCCTCCGCGATCAAGTTCAAATCTGGATTCTCCGGCGAAACCGCGAAACACGCCTACCTTAAGCAGTCTCATGTAGGTCTATCCGACAATGATCCGTGTTCAGTGTGTTACTGATTGAGTAGAACGGTATACCGTTTGCTAACGCTGTGGCCAATGTTGCATATAGCCATGATGATAAAGTAAGCCACCGTCTTTGAATTGTATCCAGAGCAAAAGTTCTGATGATATGCGACAGGTCGTTGCATTTGGATCATCGTTTGTGAAACCAGGTTTGTCACTTTGGAGAGTTTTGTAACTTTTGTACTTATATATCCATTTCGACAGCCTCGATCGCTTCATCAACACCTTCAATCTCTCTCGATGCTGCAATTTCCAAGGCCGAAGGCGCATTGTCAGGAAAACACAACGGCCATCCCGCTTCTATTCAATATCTTGTGAAAAACGATGGTTCTGTCGCCCTGACCCACGCGATCCAGATCCAAAATGAAGCAGCAGGGACCTGGTATGATGCCTTTATCGACGCGCACTCTGGAGAGCTGCTGCACGTCACGGATTTTGTGGCCAAAGCTTCAGTACGTGCCTTAGGTATCATATGTAACGATCCACTGATAACAACCTACAGTATCGGGTACTTCCTATCACGAAACAAGATCTCACACAAGGATTCGAGACCGTAGTAGATCCTCAGGATCCAGTTTCCTCCCCCAAAGGGTGGCATACAGTTGGGACGACTGTTTATAGGTAAGCCGTGCCATTTATACCCAGATACGACGTCCTGACAGGAACTATGTGCTCAGCAACACCAAGTCAGATATCATTTTTGCGTTCCTTTACACATGTTCCAGCTGACGATGTATTAGGGGCAATAACGCTGTCGCTTACAAGGGCACCACCTCTTCTTTGACATCCACAACTTCATCCGTTCTGAACTTTATTTACAACCAAAATCCAGCCATGGCGCCTACTACCGCTCCTAATGTCGATGCCGCTCGTACTAACACCTTTTATGTCGTCAATACCCTTCACGATGTTACATATCGGTGCGTTCGTCTTTTAGGATCTTCTCAGAAATATCTTATTCGACTCACGAAATGTGATCCTTCTAGTTATGGCTTCACTGAAGTGAGTAGCATAAATGCGAGGTAGTGTAACTCGATTCTAAAATATGTATAGGCAGCATACAATTTCCAAAGTGACAATTTTGGAAAAGGTGGTCTTGGGAACGATCCCGTAATGATTTCCGTTCAGAGCTCTTCTGGAATTGATAACGCCAACTTCGCTACACCTCCAGAGTTAGTATACTTTCGTGTTTCTCCGTTGATTGCTCATAATTGACTAAATCCTTCAAGCGGCCAACCAGGTTTAATGAGTAAATATATTCCGTATCATATGATTTAGCTGCCCCGATGCTGATTTGCTCAATAGACATGTTCCTATGGGACTATACTTCGGTCAGTATCACCAGCTTTTGAAAAGCAACAAGTAACTAAATGAACAAATGCGACAGCCTGGACGTGATGGGGCTCTCGAAAATGATATCGTAACTCATGAAAACACTCACGGACTAACCAACAGAATGACGGGCGGAGGCACAGGTGCCTGTCTCCAGACTCTCGAATCTGGTGGACTTGGCGAGGGTGGGTCTATTTCTTTTTCTCTGCCAATCTCGCTAATATGTCAAAAGGCTGGTCTGATGCTGTGGCAGAGTACGTACCTCTTGGGTCCTTTTCATCTTCAAGCTTTTGATCTATACATCAACAGGTGGACAGAACATACCTCAAGCGCAGTTCCAGACTATTATCTGGGCGCATATGTTTCTAATTTCCCAGGCGGTGTCAGGGTTTTCCCTATCTCTACCAACAAGTGCGCTTTTCCTAGCTTCCGTTTTTGCACTTGGCCCTAATAACTTGAGTGTAGCAAAACAAATCCCCTGCGATACTCAAGCCTCAAATCGTACCGTGAAGTCCATGGTGAGCAGTACCCTTTGCCATCTTGTGCAGATCTCTAACATTTTGAACGAACTCAGCAATCGGAGAGATTTGGGCCAACATGCTTCACAACGTCTATGCAGCGCTAGTACAGGCTAATGGCTGGTCATCCACTGCACGTACGGATCCCACTGGAAACGAGGGAAACGTTGTGTTCCTTCACTTATTAATCGATTCACTTCCTTTACAACCCTGTAATCCGACATGTAGGTTTCATTTTCGCAAAACAACGTTTCGTGACCTGCTAACACGTCAATACAGTCATCAACGCCAGAGACGCTTGGTTGCAGGCAGATATTAATAGATATGGCGGCGCCCACAAGTGTGTCTTGTGGAAAGCGTTCGCGAGTCGTGGGTTAGGAGTTAGTGCTGCATCTTATGGAGATTCGTCTGCCGTTCCTGCTGGATGCTAGAAAGATCTCGAGCCTGCCATCTAGTTTTATTTTATTTTATCTTGGGGTTGTGACTATATATTGTAGGATCATCTGGAGATGGAGACGTCTGTCTGATGTTCTCAGGTGAACCACAGAAGAAAACTTCGTTGAGTATCTGACGTGGCGGCCTGCAAAATTGAAGCAGGACGCTACGGTAAAAACTCTGTACAATTTGCCACGACTTCGCTGGCACGTTCCTCCCTTAAACAGCTTTATCATCGTTTTGCACTTTCGAACTTCAAGTTGCTATATTCCAGACCATGTCGCTCACAGGCCTCACATGGTATCCCTAAACCTCCTGATTCGTGCAATCTCTCTTAATTCGATGACTGAAAAACCCTTGTACGCTAGAATCGGTAAAAGATGCTCTACTCTCAATCTCCACAAACTCCAGTTGTCTCCAATATGCAGCATATTTTAAGACCTTCCAACTGATCGATCGTAGCGATATGGCAGCTGCATAGAGAACAGCGCCTCAACGTTATCCAGGGAGGTTTCCATTTACGACGAAAAGAAGTATGTTGCGCCCATATCCTAAATCAATCGTTCTACAACATATTCCACATGGAGCAAAGAGTGCCCAAAGTTGTTCGGTTTAGTGGTGTGATGGCTAGAGTTCCGCGCGAGATACTAAGGATACAACTTTGGAGGGTATCAGATGGAGACCCCCAATTGTACGTACGGTGGGACGTTTTAGCAAATAGATAAATGATGAGCTGGGAGCAAAAAATAAACAAAATTGATTATTCTTCTTGGAAAGCGCCATCAAGTTTCCAGGCAACCATCTCCCGGAGGGCCGGAAGAGAGCGGAAGGAAGAACGAAATAGTAGGACCCCCCATAATAGGCGGACAACCC
>CEMU01569273.1:20474-30848 GCA_900068965.1 Calocybe gambosa
ATGCGATTCATGCTCAACAGACTCAAATCCAAACCAGCGTCTCCAAGGCTTTCGATATCCTCATTCGGCGACATCAACCCTCCTCAGTCTCAGCTTCAATGTCAAACCGAGCCCCAATCACCCCCTTCACGCCCCTGTTCGCCTCTCCCAGAAACTCCTTCTCCTCCTTCGCGTCCCATAGGTCTCGGTATAATAGGACTCTGTCGCAAAAACACATACGGACAATCGACCTACGGGGAAGAACCGTTTGACGGGCTCGGCCTTGTCGGAATCACATCTCAGACCAACGACGTCAATGTCGAGGCGCACGGTGACCAAACAGCCGGGAATGCTGCGCTATCAACGACCCTCATGCGTGAGCTCGCATATACCTGGTACATGGACCCATTTCATACAAGGGCTTTGGGTACGATTGTTGAGTGTGAGGATGAGAGCGAAGATACTACTATGTGGGGGGATCGTCAGCATCACTATGCGTATTATAGCGAGCCTGTTGTTCAGGAACTTGACTTTGCCGCGACCACGCCTTCTATTCGACAGCTGGAATACGACGATGAGAGCTCCAGACCTAACCACGGATCAGAACAACTAGTCATAACGAAGTCAACAGCTACTAGCGGAGCGGCGAGACAGCAATTGGAACCAGTTGGAAGGCCAGGTCTACATCGAAACCCATCTCGACGAAAGCCAGCCTCATCATTTCCCAGTCCGAGTCCATCATCATCATCTCAACTACCCTCCCAGCCAGTCTCGCCGACATCAACTCCCAGTCCCGACCCCACCACTTCTCTCCAACGACCTTTCGCACAGAGTTATCCAGCACCATCACCCCCAGAGAAACCACACATCAAAGCTGGCAGCCGTCGCCGTGGTGGTAGCATCTTCGCCCGCAGCAATAGCAATATCTCAAGCTCGGAGAACAAGAGAGTTGCAAGAAGAGAGAGTGGTTCCCCCGCCGTTTCCCAGGTTACTATCGCCGACATCTCAGAAAGTGTCAACAGCGCCCGTAATCAAGAGCAAACAGGAGGTGGATCCAAGCGGGCAGTGAGATGGATGAAAGAAAGGTCGGGTATGAGGCCAAAATGGAGATGATTCGAACGGGCGACTTGTTTTTCCTGATTCCATTCTCATCCCCCCCTCCACCCGTCTCGTTCCCCCTTTGTACAGTAAATCGCATATTTAGGGGTCAGCTTCTGTAAATAATCAGTACAAGTGGCAAATTCGATGGTCGGTCATCGCTGCATCAAGCTACGTGTTGAAAAGATGACCCTGATTCTAACATTATAGACTACATTAATAATTCTTAGCCTGAGAATATGTACGGAATACATGGCTAGTTCCCATTAGTACGATGCCCTTGTCCTGTGCGACGACTGGGAGGAGCAAAATCTAGTAACTAGTATTATGGACTGCACATTTACGTTCCTTCTTATGAGAGCTCTAAGCTTCCTCGTGCCTACATATATCCCGTTCTTCGGTCAAGAAATAAAAATACAAAACATTGAATTAGCCCTGAATATAACTGCGCAGACTACGCTTATTTCCAGGACGTGAGCGCCGAGTACGCGGAGGGGGGACTTGTTTATCCCCCAATGTAGCGTCGATGCTGCCACCACTGGTACCTTCGTTAGCACTCCCGTCCCATTTTTTATACCCAGGATCAGGGCTCTTCGTCAGAACTCCACCGTCTATGACTGTTGTTGTCGTCGGCTGCAGACCACGGCCGTTGGCCTTTTTCGCCAAACCCCGCTGCCGTTGCTCCTGCTGTGGTTCTTCTGGAATCGGCATATCCACTAATGACGTTCGTTTGAAGGCTTTCGGTATCTCTACCTCGACCTCTGGCTCAAGTTCACGTAGACTCGGTCGCGGGCTCGAATTACCTACTCCAGATTGGCGTTTTCGCGTTAGAGGCGACGGTCCGGGTGCCAGCACGTTTGATCCCTCAGATTTGCTGCGGTGGGGTTGAATATCGGGCGCATCACCAGACAAGATGATAGAAGGTGGGCGGCGCGGCTGGGATTGCCAAGAAAAGTGTCGCTTGTGATCTGGCCTCGGTTTCGGGTGAGAAATGGAGAAATCGTCTGAAGCTCCCTATATGTGAACGACGGGAAGGGCATCAGTTCCAAATACTCAAAAGTGTTAAAAACAAAGGTTGTCATACACTGGTAGGAGGACTTTTGTTCTGATCCAAGGAAGTTGATGATGCAGTTGAGGACATGGAGTTTTGGCGTGATATTTTGAACGAGCAGGGGCACTTGCGTTGAATGCATGTCGCTATGGTTGATGTGCGTTAGAACTCGGCTTCTAATCACGAAAAAGAAAACTGCCATAGGCTTACAACAAGGATAGTGTCCATTGCACGAAAGCCCGGACTGAACACATGGATCGCAGGCGCTTTTAAGCACTAGCTTTTTCTCCGAAGAAGACGTCAGAGGATCTTCGCGGTGCTGTTTTGTGACATGCTTGAACAGTAAATCGCTGGCAAAGTTGAATTGTGGATCGGAACTTCGAAATTTTCAATAATAGGGTGGCAAATGTTTACCTTTTCGGGAACAGTTCGCCGCAGACTCGACACTTATGAATGCGGCCTCCAGAATCTGTTTTTGAAAAAAATCAGTACAGGGAGGCCCACCCCCCATCAGGAGAGTAACTCACGGATTCTCATATGGCGGGTTAGACCCTGTTGCTTCGGGAAAGTGGCATCACAGACCCGACACGTGAATTCTGCGCGACTGTTTGAATATTTACTTGTACGTGGCGTTGAGGGTGATGAGCCGAGAATGGAAGAATCTGAATGTGTGCCAGGTGACATCGAAACATAGGCGCTCGCGTCGGCACTACGCTCCCCCATGTCGTCTTCGTCGTTTTCGCCCCCCGGTGTGAGCTCATCCAAGTCAATATCCGGGGGATAAAGTATAGCATCAAGGGCGGAGGCAGCCATGATATCAATAGGGGACTTCCTCACCATCTTCCTAAATCGGCCAGGAGAAAGGACATTTCTTCTTGCTTTTGATCTCTGGTCTTTGACGCTACTAAGCTTTGACGCCTTGCTTAGCTCTTGGATGACTCCCTCCATATTTGGTCGTTCCGCGGGGTCAGCCTTCCAACATAGTTCCATCAGGGACCAAATACTCTCAGTTAGCCCCCATTCAAGCCAGGGTGGACTAGAGTCTGGAGGGCGAGCCGGTCGACCGCCATCCTTGATTCGAAACATTATAGCATACTCATTCGTTATGCTTGAAAACGGGAGCTCTCCCGCGAAGACCTTTAGTTGAGTTATGCGATTAAGTCGACGATCCGTGAAAAAGGGTATAATTAAAAGATACCTGCCTCGTAGCAGAGACTAGCCCAACTGTAGACATCGCTTTTAACGGTATTGTGTGCAGCCTCGTCAGTTTCAGATTCGACAGCAAAGAGCTCAGGAGCCTGCCACCGAACAGATCCTCCAACAGAGGCGGGGTACGAGTCGGACGTCAATGCCATTATACCAGAATTCGGTACTGAGGAGATGCCAAAATCCGTCAGACAGGCTCTACCAACGTTATCTACAAGTACATTTGGCTGTTAAACGGAAGGTTAAATAATAGCCGATATTCCGAGACCAGGACATTAGACATACCCCTTTGATGTCCCCGTGCACGGCTCCGTTTTTATGAAGGTAGAGTAATCCTCTAGCAACATCCAGAGCCTGGGTAGTTCGATGTGTAAGTTAGTTCTTTGTAGTCAGCAGTAGACTGTACGCTTACTAATGGAAGCCGGGGCACGTTCGGGTTGGCTTTGAGATACTTGCTGACTTCGCCTGCTTCCATCCATGGTGATACAAGACAGATTCGAGTCTTAAACCGATAGAGTCCGTAAAATGGGAGGAGGTTTGGGTGTGCGAGTTGCCCCCATAGAATGGCTTCATTGGATATTCGCTAGAAGGCAACAGTCACGAGGTAAAACGAAGAAACGGTGTAAAAAAGTGACAGCTACAAACCTTGAGAAAATCCTCTATTTTGGTGTTTTGGTACGTTCTCAAGACCTTCAGACATACTTTCTGCCCATGACAATCCCCCTTATAGATGTCCGCAAATCCTCCGGCCTGAACAGGATGCTGGCCATCCTGCTTGATGCCCTTCAGGTCGTAGCATGAAGGAAACAAGCCGGATTTCTTCGATAGCTTTTGAGAGGTCACGATAAGCTTGCCTTGAAAATCGACGTCTTGTTTAGGCGTATCAAGCAACTGTTGGTAATCAACGACATTAACAATCACTTCCAACGAGCCAAAAAAACACACCCATTGGAAGAGATCGAGAAGCTTCTGTGCATCAGCTCCCCGTTGTTCAAGCAGGCGCTTGTATTGCTCGCGATCTGTTAGAGCGCCTTTAAGTCGAGTTATCAGTGCTGGGATCTCGCGTTCCGATGGCGATGGCTTGTTATTAAACAGTGGGCTCATTTTGTATAGCTAGGTATACGGAAACATTGCATGTGTAGATCCTGAGGCAAGCCTGTGGATGACGGAAGATTGGTGCAGCTACGGAAGCAAAACTTGCCGGCATAATCCGATCATCAATTATCAATTTATCATAACCCACAATGATCTCATACCCTCTCGAGTAATTGTACTGTAAGTTGAGCTACAGGCATAATAGCATTTCAAAGTTGTACAATGCGGCTCCTATGGACGCCCTGGAACTCTCTCAAAAAAAGAGGTCGTCTCTTGTGCTTTGTTGTAGGACGATGACCATTTAGAATCAGCTGACTGAAGCCAAAGGTAAAATGAGTGGTCTTTTATTGGAATATCAGAGTAGTTGACATATTTACTTACAAATAGCGCAGTGCCAGATATCGTTTGATGCAAGATGACTGTAACTTGACACTGCCATCATACCATGGGGCTGTGCCATTTCATGGCGGTGTCTCTTCAGCCTATTTTTCCACGCCCTTCTCAAGGCTTGTCCTTATGCACCTCCTATGCGTATTATAGAACCGGCTGGAGAAATTGACGAACTGATTACAAAACCCCGTCTGAAAACAACCTCTACGTGCGTTGCTCAAAATCTAAATTCCTGTTTGGTTTTGGCTCATGAGCGCACGCGATTAGTGCAGACAATGCGAATCCACCGGTATCCCAAGAAATCTATACTTTAGTGGCTCGACTGCAAACCATATTTGATGATCTTCAGTCATACAGGCAGTTATTAAAGTCTCGTGGTTCAGATGCGCAGAGGCTGCTAGATTCATTTCAACAGGTGCGTTGCACCTTACGTGACAACTCAAACACACAGCATAATCTGTCAATTTTAAAGTTACTGGACGTACCCCTCCTAGAGGTGAAATTTCGGCGTAGTTTGATCGTAGCGACACAGAGGCTTTCGACTGCCTCCAGTCTATACCCCGCATGCTACGAGCTGAACGATTCGATACAGTTAAGCCAATACCCGGTCGCGTCTGGCGGTTTTTCCGACATCTATAGAGGCGAATCTGGGGGAAAGTACGTTTGTATCAAGGCGCTTCGAATCTACCAAACAAGCGAAATCGAGTTGTTTTTAAAGGTTGTCTTCTTTATCCACAGAGTAACATACGTATAAACTTACTCTGGACAACCAGCAATTCGCGAAGGAGGCAGTACTATGGCGACAGCTGACCCACCCCAACATTCTTCCGATATACGGACTATATCGTTTCCAGAGCCGCGTTTGCTTTGTGTCCCCTTGGATGGAGGCCGGTAATCTCTCGTTCTACCTTAAATATCACCAAGATGCGGATCGTCTGAAACTTGCAAGTCATTTTCCCTAGTGTAAAGCGCTTCCTAATCGGTTCGTATAACATAAGGCTGGCGATATCGGACAGGGTCTGTTATACTTACATAAAAATGAGATCATTCACGGCGATCTCAAAGGGGTAAGTTCCTTACAGCCCCTTCACTGTGTTGAAGCTCTATGACACTTAATGTCAACAGCCAAACATTCTCGTCGATGACGACGGAACGGCGCGCCTAGCAGATTTTGGATTATCTTCAATATCTGACTCTAAAATACCCACCTGGGAATCACACTCCTCCGCCGCATCCAAAGGCGGCTCTGTCCGTTGGCAAGCCCCTGAATTATTCGACATCAGGACAGACGCCATCGTGAAAAACACCAAAGCAAGTGACGTATATGCTTTGGCTTGTGTGTATTACGAGGTTTCGTTTTTTTAATTTGTTTCGTGTTCCTCTTTGAAATTGACTGTGAACATTGAAAAAGGTTTTTGCAGGCGAAGTCCCGTTTGCTGATGTCGTGATCGACACGACCGTCGCGCTCAGGGTGATGTCTGGTGCACGACCTGTGAAACCCTCTAACACGAGTCCTTGTTGGCACCAGTGGGGCTTGACAGAGGGTATTTGGAAGCTGATAGAGGACTGTTGGGTAGAGGAGCCACTTGAGCGGCCTACCGTCGCACAGGTCGTCCCACGTCTCGGATTGAGGGACACCATTTCTGCCACACTGAAAAATTCAACGGTATCAATGACATTCAGCAGAAGGGCGTCATCGGATATAGTCTCCGTAGTGGATCTTGACAGCCTTTTGCGTCGCTCTTCAGGAAAGCATAACCTGCAGGAGCGTGGAAGTTCTTCTTCTGAAGGAACCACCCAACTTCGAGATGATAACGTTATCTCTTTAAACGGCCTTGATCGTCAACTCACCAGTCAGAGCCCTATGCCGAAGGTCGAAACAGACTTATGTGGGTCACCAATAGAAAACAAAAACACCACTATCAGAGAAGTTGGGCCCAGCGTCAAGCGGACGGTTTCACCGTATCAGGGCAATGGTAAAGTAGCAGCTGTAAAATACTGACCCATGGTATCTGACACCAAATATCTTCAGTTTCCTTCAAATCAGTTCGTGGAAGGCTGATACATCATGGGAGCAATCATCGCGGACATGTCTATTTTGCGCTGAACACTAGTACCGACGAGATCATGGTTTTGAAACAAATAAAAGGTCTCCGACCTTCGGAAGACTCAAAGCGGATACTGGCGACATTTAAGGGGCTCGATCATCCTAATCTCGTGCAGTGGTATGGGTGGGAGCACACTCAAGGTCGCCTCAATATGTAGGCAAGCCAGTAGTCCTGCCTTTCCCACTTCTTACGATATCCTCTTAGTTTCACGGAATACATTCCTGGCGGCTGTATTGCTAGCTACCTAAAGCAATACGGAAGGTTTCATGAAGATGTAGCAAAGTACTTTACCTCGCAAATCCTCAACGGACTTGAATATCTTCACTCAAGAGGAATTACGCACCGTGTTTGTCTCCGCCGTTTATTATGATCCCTCGGGTCTCGTTTAACATTTTAATCAAATTCAGGCCCTCAAACCTAGCAACGTCCTCGTTGAAGAACACGGAGGATGCAAAATCGCTGATATCCAAGTATGGAGGACTAATAAAAGCTCAAAGGCGATAGAGAAGGTTTCTTCTGCAGTCGCAGAAAACATTTTTTGGATGGCGCCGGAAGCCATAATAGCTTCAAAAGAAACATATCATCCAAAGATGAATATTTGGAGCGCAGGGTGTATTGTACTTCAAATGTGGTCTGGGTTGGCTCGTCCATTTCCTTCGAGTAGACCCCCCTCGGCTCTTGCTCAGGAGTTTAGGGAAAGGTGTCTGCGAGTGTACGTGCCTCTATGCAATTATTCTAGTTTTGTCTTCCAAATCCACTTAACAATTTGACCAGTAATCCTGATGAACGGCCTACTGCAGCAGAGCTTCGAAAACACCCTTATCTCATCGGATCTCCAGATTGGCGTTTTATTGGATTTGTCTCCAAAGGCATGTGAATTATGGCCCACTGTCGCTAGTACTATACCCCCTGTTTTTTACGTTTATACCATACCTGATGACCGTTATTCTTTGAGGGAAGCTGCAAATTAAGATTGGAGACTCGGAGCAAGCAGGCAAGTATGATCATGATTACGTTTTCTATACCTATTGTCAACTCGGGCTTGCATGAATTTGAGTATAGGCAACAGTGCTCATGTTCCATCAACTTTAGTACGTTGAGAGCTTTAAAACCACCTGAGGCTGACCTTTCCCCTTGTTCAAATCACCAAGGAGGAACCACGTTACAAGGATCTGCTGAATCATAGTCTATATGAACCCATGCCAGATTTACGTGGAATTCCTCCCATTCACAAGCCCTAGACCTGCGATATGAATAAGCGAATGAATTCATCAAATTTACATTCCCTCTAGAAGCGCTTGACTTTCCCAGATTCCAACTTGATATAAGTGCCACACTAATGGTGACGATGGCCCTAAACCAACCCGCGATATCGGCACACGCCAGCCGCTTTTTCAAACTCAGACTAATCGCACCAATCGGAAGCCATTATATCACTTCGGCTTGAAGCGTTTCATTCCATTACCTATCTGGAGAACGATCTTGCTTGGCACTGACCACGATGTCCAAACCCTCTGTCCTAACTATTGCAGGTTCGGACTCATCAGGCGGTGCAGGCATACAAGTGAGTTACGATTCGGATTCGTTTATCAAGATCAACATTGGAACTACCAAAAGGCCGACCTGAAAGCCATCGCAGCGCACGACTGCTATGGTACGAGCGCGATAACAGCACTTACGGCTCAAAATACTATTGGCGTTCAGGGAGTACATCCTACCCCCCCTGAATTCTTGGAAAAGCAGGCAAGCAAAAGCTAATCCCCGTTATCGTGGTTCCAAGTTGTGTTGTTGACTTGCGCATTTTTCTTTTTCTTTTCAAAACTATCAGATAAAGTCGGTCATAGATGACATCGACATTCGATCCATAAAGACGGGCATGCTATTCAGTGCTGCCCATATTCGTGCAGTAGCACGAACTCTTAAAGCACATTACTCTGGCTCGAAATCTCTTCCTTCACTTGTTTGCGATCCTGTCTGCGTATCCACTTCAGGAGACACACTCTTGGAGCCCGACGCGATCGAATCATTAGTCGACGACATATTCCCATTAACCAAGCTCATCACTCCCAATAAATCTGAAGCGGAGCTTTTATTGAAACACGCCCGGCTCCCAGCGCAGATCGAGAATCTAGATGACATGGTATCAGCTGCGAGGAACCTCTCCTCACTGGGACCTTTTGCTGTTTTGGTCAAAGGTGGACATATCAATGCGTCTGTCGATGACGTGGATCGGTTGGTGAAAGATTCTAAGAAAACGATTACGGTTGTGTCGTATGGGTTGCTGTCAGACAATATGGAGATACTGAAAGCTCCTGATGATGACGATACCCCACTGCAGCTCGTTGTTGATGTGCTGTTCGAATCTGAACAAGCGATTACAGTTTTTGTGCGACCTCGTGTTGAGACAACGAGCACGCATGGAACGGGGTGCACGTTGAGTGCCACGATTGCAAGTCAAATCGCCCGCGGTCTGACTCGTACGCTTCCTTTTGCAACTCAGCGTCTAGGACCGTGCTTATTGCGTCCGATATCTAGTAAAAGATGCTGTCAGAGAGGCAGTACAATATGTTTATCAATCAATTCAAGCGGCTTATCCGGTCGGTCATGGTCATGGGCCTCTCAACCATCTACAAGGGATGATGTCCCGCGTTATCCCCCCGTACGCTTATCTTATTACAACTATAATATATTAAATCATTTATCAAACCCTTTAGGGCAACCAAAACCATGATGTATCCGTTTACGCAGGTTCTGATCGAGGGCAATACTGGGGATTGGAAAAAATACGTACAACATGAATTTGTCATTTTGCTTGGGAAGGGGAAACTCCCGCGTTCGGCGTTCGTGCATTTTGTTGTGTTAGTCTCACTTTGCAGATTTCGAAATACGTATGCTGATAACTTTTTCACCCAGTCAAGATTATAAATATCTACAATATTATGCTCGAGCGTATGGGTGCGTTTCAATATCGTACCGGCTGTCTCTGTAGGTGCTGACCCCGCCCAATCTTTGCGGGTACGCTTAGACTCCTTGCTGCGAAATCGACTTCATACAAAGACATAAGAGATGCGGCCAAAAACATCATTGGCACTATCCGTGAGGCGGACACTGAAAAGGACTTTTACGCATCTTTCGGCGTGACCGATGAGCTGCTCATGAACTCGCCAGAGGCGCTAGCTACAACCGCTTATGGTGCCTGTATGATAGACACGGCTTTACAAGGTGAAATAACTTTCAAAGGTTACTACCAATATTCACTGTGCGGTTTCATATAGGAGATGCAACAAAACTCCTGATGAGTCTTTTCGCTTGTCTTATTGGGTACGGGGAGGTTGGGCTTTGGCTCAAGAAAGAAGCAAAACGACCCGGCAGTGGGATATTCATCGATGACAATCCGTATAAACGGTGGATTGATGTTTACGCTGGTAGTTCCTATCAGAAAGCAGT
>CEMU01569276.1:13017-39512 GCA_900068965.1 Calocybe gambosa
ATTACACGTGATATGCGTTTCCTAACCGAGACATCAAGTAGATCAGCGTAGGGGATTATAAACTTACAAGAGGATGATCCCACACAATCGCCCGTTTATCAGATCCATACAATGCCCACCCTCAATCTCGTTACCAACGTCAAAGTATAGCTTGCTTTTATTGCACAATTTTTAGTTTGAGCTCAGTTTTCTTTATCTTGCAGATAGATGATCCCAAGGAGTTCGCGCTCGAGTTTTCCAGGGTATGATCTGATTCTCCACTACAAAGCTGAGGGATGATTATAACTCTGCTTTCTTTCACATTATCGAACGACAGCTCGGTGCAGAAACTCTGCAGAAACCCGAGCTTTATATATCTGTCACGATAACGTACAATGAAACTCTCACCTTTGGCGGAACTTTTGATCCCGCTTTTCAATTGACCATCGTAAGCCACCTTTGCGTATGCCGAGGATTTTTGGGTTTGAATATTGTTGTGAAATAGAACAGCCTGGATAACATCGATCCAAAGGCGAACGAGGAATACAGCAAAGCCTTATTCGAGTTCTTTGAAAAGAAGCTTCATGTCAAGAATAACCGTGGATACATGTGAGCTTCACAAATGTTTTTTGACGGCACACCTCGAACATCCATTATAGTTTGTTCGTTGATCCTGGGCGTACCAACATTGGGTAAGGAGATAGGTTGTTTCTGGCATGACATACATTTGCTGACAACGACCTTACTATAGTCACCAAGGTACTACCTTTGCTACGATATTCGGCAAATTGTAAACTGTTGCCCGGTAAGAAGGGGAAAGGAGAATGTATATTTTTTTTGTGGGTGTGGTACATGCATTGTTAAAGTTGTTACAGAGACATAGCTGGGTAACTGAAAGACGAGTTCTGTAAATCTGAGCACGAGACCTCTTTGAATTCACCAGGATCATGGATATGTTTAAACTTCATTCTGGAGAGGCTCAATTTTCTACCTATCAGAGTAGCTATCAAAGGCGATGCGCAACCTAGGCGTAAAGCCTAGCCTCATCTTCTACCCTCGCCATAAACTGCGAGCTGAGTCCATTCTCACCGGAACCAGCCCAACTACTCGATGATGGCAACCATACGTCAGAGTCTGACCACGGATCAGCGTTATCTTCAAAAACAAAGTTCGATGTCAACGGCCCTCTGGAGCGACGAGAAGCGGTAGCTGCTGTCACGAACGAGGATGAAAAGTCGAGGGTGGGGAGCAAAAGTGATTGAGCCGGGTCGATGGTAGCGGTCGGAGCCGTCCTCGTTAGATCAATGTAGCTGCTATTCGCACTATCTTCAAACATCCCTGATGACACAGACGACGCATCGGATAGATCGTCAGAGGTATCTCCCTCTCCGTCGTCGTCGTCGAGGCCTCTGCGTGTATTAGTCTCGGACGACGACACTTCCTCAAGAGTACACCACCCTATCCCACTCTCCCCTAACACACTCCTAACCTCAGCTTTTGTCCATCCCACGAATTCGACTTTAAGCATGGTGCATACCCCTTGGACACCGTCAAGATGCGAAAAGGCGGAGAAATGGGCTCCCCGTTCCCAAACGTGTGCTAGATCGAGCCTTTGGAACAATGATGAAACGCGGAGGGAGTGTGTCTCATATGAGGCGTGGATAGAGACTAGGGAAGGAAGGGGAGGGAAGAGCGTTCCTGGATTCTCTGCGAGGGGGATGTGTGTGGTAGGAGTTGGTACGAGGGGAATAAGGAGGTAGGTGGTCACTTTGGATGCTGGAGGAGCGGAGAAGTATCGTTCAAGTTGTTCCTCCTTTGAGGAGCGTTTCTCAACGGATCTTGGCTTGAGCATCTCTTTGCCGCCTTGTGTCTGAGATGCCTTGAAATTCATTGAATTTCTTAAAGATTCCTTCTTGTTGTGCTGCTTGAGGTCTAAGTCGGCCTCATATAATGTACGCCCAAAGACTGGTACATTTTCGACTAGATTTTGGAATATAGGTCGGCTAGAGTGAAAGCTTCTCGTAGACTGGAGACCGACTTGTGTAATTCCTCTTGGAGGTACGGCTGGAGCACGTGGAAAGACATGAGACTGAGAAGAGCGGAAGAAACCACTCCTTAAGTGTGGCGAGAAGCCTTGCTGGATGGTGGAGGAATAACCTCTAGTTGCATTCTGTAAGGGATGGCCAACGGTAGTGTGGGCCTGCAGGCGGAGGCCTGGTGCTGCGAGAAGGTTGAAAAAGCGAGTTAGGAAGTGTCTGGATTGGCTGAAAAGTCTATGAGTTTGTGCTAAACGAGGCTGAACCCTGGCAAAAGCAGGGATGTGGATTGCCCGAGAGGCACCTGTCCCACCCTTAAAGTGGGGAGGATGGCGGATTGTGGTCCGCATGCCTTGAGATGCAAGCATCTCTGGTGATGGTGGTGGTGAACAATAGAGACGGGGTGGTGTAGCTCGGGAGGACCTGACATCATCTGGTATTTATAACTCCGCCAGCCGTGCGCTTGCGTTTTAGTGGCGGTACTCGGCAAAGATGTCACGTGAGGTAAATTGACTGTGGCTGTACATTGTACTTATCCCTACAATAGTTGTTTACTTGGTGCTGCCGTTTTCTTTCCTCCTTATTTCGGGTTCCAACGGGAAACGTTGATCATCAGGCTGAACAGAGTACAATCGCGTCCAGACATGTTGGAGTGGCCCCGGTGTATTCCACGCCAACTCGTCGTTTCGCAACCAAAGACGAATCAGATGGCGCCTACGTTTCGTTAATCAACTTTATGCAGCAAAAGTCCCGTTTCGGCAAACTCACGTATGCTCAGGACTATCTCTAAACGCTTCGCGAGCGTGAAGGAGTCCCATGCTGTTAATATACTGGATGTCACCCTTTTGGAAGTTCAGCCCAAGTGAATATTTCTCAGCCAAGAAGTGCACCGCATCCAAAGCTTCAGCTTGTGCTTCCGTAATGGGAGGAATATTAGGGCTACGTGTCTGAGTAAGGTATCCCGTGAAATGGCGACGCGAGTATTGGATAATGGCGTGCCCATTCTCATGGTATAACAACGGTCGCATTGTATACCCCGGATTACCTCCGAAACTATTAAAGATGTCACATGGGCCGAATGAAATGGAAAGTTCTTCCATACCTATCCAAAGGCCACGGCTCTGATAGTACCTTGATAATGTCAGGGCGAGTAGCGGCTAGCTCGTTGTAAACGCGGCCACCACTGCTGATACGGGACGTTCCACCCGACTCGGCACTCTGCAATGCCATCAAAGCAATCAAGTCGCCGACGTCTGTGTGGAACACTTGTTTGTCAGTTGTGTATGCAGAGTTACCAATACCCCCTTTCTCATGAGCATGGCTGACAGTGAGGTCTTTGATGTGAGAAAGGACAGCACCAGTGGCGTCTTGTTTGCCCCGAGCAGAACCTACGT
Source organism: Calocybe gambosa (assembly GCA_900068965.1). Lineage (NCBI taxonomy): Eukaryota > Fungi > Basidiomycota > Agaricomycetes > Agaricales > Lyophyllaceae > Calocybe > Calocybe gambosa. The sequence goes on from CEMU01569276.1 coordinate 16,427, forward strand.
GTGATGAGATGCCTAGATGATTACAGTCAGACAAGCTTGTAGTAGCAAGATGTGTGACGACATACCAGCATATACGATGGCGATGTCAAGTCTACTGTAGGTATCTATTGGTAGGGTTCGCAAAACAAAAAACCCTCGACCAGAATACAACTCTTGAGCCAACTTCTTGAGAGTCACACTGAGAGTAGGGAGAGGGAAAGTTTCCCTCCCAATATACCCCAAAGGCTTTTCTAGACCTAGGAGAGGATCAACGGACAGGAATGGAAAGATAGGACGAGGTATGTACCTTTGAAATGGTTCAGGGCGCTGTTGATTTCCTCCAGCTCGGAGGGGCTGAGCTGATAGACCCACTGGCTTTCGTTTGTCCAATCCTTGCCTTCCCAGACAATGGGACCTTCTACTTTCGCAGGAAACCCTTGAGGAAGTGGTACCTTTGCTCGATCGGGATTCTCCGCCAACAGACGCTCAGTTCGAGCACGAAATTTAGCTTCATCTGGATGATATTCAATGTCGGGTTGCTTCAGGTCGCTAGATATAGTAGTGGTAGTCGCAGTTACTGTCATGATCAAAAGGCTAATTGGGGAGGATGACCAACGATCCGACTATTTATCTGATTGTGCATGTGCGTGGTTTTATGGGGATCTGGTGGGAATTAGGATCAAGTCGTAAATGGTCCGTCCGATGAAGAAAAAACAATCAGCGGAGTAGAGTGCCCATCGATTGCCCAAGACCTTTTTGCCCCTTCCTCCTCTCTGGGATGAGTGATCAGTGACTGTGATGGAGATATGGGGCCGGGAAGCTCGGCACCGAAGCGTCATCAGGCTTTTGTGGGAGAGGTTCAACGTGCATGAGTTCTCTGTGTCTGTGGGGTCGTGTGAGGTTCTTTGCAGCTTGTGGCAGATGGTGTGAAGAATGGATGGCGAGTCCAGTATCCGGACCTCTATATTACAAAATAGTCTGTGAGAGAGAGACGCGCATACTAGGAAATATCACAGACCAAGTCTCGTTCTGTTGCATTCAGTCTCACAATCGTAATAGACTCTCAGACTATTAAATTCATTATCAAGATATCGTCCGAGATTCAAGGTACGACTATACAATACGTGTTTATTAGTACATAGGAGACGAAATAGTCAATAGGTTTAATGCACCGAAAAAGGGTTTCCCCACATAACGCATCTGGCTTGGCTAAGACCGGAGGAAAGGCTTAAGGTATGGGATCTAGGACCTCTAATTACAGCATCTCCAATTCTTGTTGCTCCGGTTCTTGAATGATGACGTCGTCGCCACCAGACGAGGCCTTCGCTTTTGATTTCCCTACATTCTTCGCGCCACGTTTTTGGGCAGCAACGCTGCTTTCCCAATGTCTCCTGGTCTTCTTCGAAGCCCCGCCTTTCTCACCATCAAAATTTCCATCTCCTATTTTGAATACTATTTGAAGAGATGATTTTCCCCTTGACTCATATGTAAAGTCTTCATCCTCATCGTCTGGAATGACCTCATCTTGGACTTGGACTGTTCCCGTTGTAACTTCAGTGTGAATCTCATTGGGAGAGAACGGAAGGATAGGAGGAAGCGCCACAACGAGTTGAAGGACCAGTGGAATTGCAGCTCCCATAGCGCTCAAATACAGGGTTTTGTACCTGTTACCGAATGTGGAGTTAATGTTGTAGGTAAAACATGAGATGAACATTGAGCGTACCCGTCTTTTAGAATCACATCCTTACATCTCCGCATGTAAGCTCCAAGAGAGGTTTTACGCGTCAGACATATCAGGTTTTTGCCTTCTTTGTGTGCAGAACGCGGCCCAGTGGCCGAGACAGAAGTTGGCACAGTTGGATAGGGTCGGGGAGGAGCAAGTTTGTTTATTTTACGCTTCTTGACTTTGGATGAGTCACTCTGAGGCTTTTGTACTTCCGTAGTGCTCTTATCAGTATCTTCGTTGGAGACACCAGATGGCTCATCAGGAGTATTTGCTACTTGTCCACTAGGAGCGGGTGTACGGCTCATGCTAGAATTGGTCGTCAATTTGATTCGTTTTCCAGGACTTGAGTCTCCTGAGTCGCGTTTACGCTTCTTGACTGGGGTCATGTAGAGCGTTCGGACGCGTTTTCCTGTCAATTAGATGTCGTGTGGCAGAAAGAGGAGTCGTTTGATCGATAAGCCGAACGGCAGACCGAATACATAAATAGCTACAAACACAAGGTGCAAACCCTTCAAAAATTTGATCTCGCTGTCCCCCATCGTCGACTCCCTTTTTTCACTCTCGAAGATCCCGAGTCTCCTCCAAAAAAATTATCTTTTCCCAGCATGAGTCAAGATGTTGCGGAGCAGAATATCCAGATGTGGAAGGTCAAGAAGCTCATTAAAAGCCTTGACTCTGCTAGGGGGTAAATTTTCACTTCTTTCGTTCCACGGCATATCTCATGTTGCAACTGTCTCCAGAGCTGGTACTTCTATGATCAGTCTTATTCTCCCTCCAAAAGTAAGTTTCGATTGACAAAACTGGTTCCGGATGCCTTAGCAATCGTGGTTTATCAGGATCAAGTATCTCGTGCATCTGCCATGCTAACGCAAGAGTATGGAACAGCATCCAACATCAAATCTCGTGTCAATCGCCTCTCTGTCCTAGCTGCCATCACCAGTACTCAGCAAAGACTGAAGCTTTACACCCGCGTCCCGCCCAATGGTTTAGTCCTTTTCGTCGGAACCATACTGACGGATGAAGGAAAAGAAAAGAAAGTTTCTTTCGATTTTGAACCTCATAAGCCTATCAACACGTAGGTCATCCACTTTTTTTTGTATACCCGTCGTGACCATCGATCGTTATCCCAGGTCGCTCTATCTTTGTGATAACAAGTTCCATACAGAAGCCCTCTCTGAGCTCATGGAATCAGATTCGCGATTTGGTTTCGTTGTCATGGACGGAAATGGCACACTCTTCGGTACCCTCTCTGGTAACACTCGTGATGTTATCCACAAATTCACCGTTGATCTGCCCAAGAAGCATGGTCGTGGTGGTCAGTCCGCCCTTCGGTTCTCTCGTCTTCGGGACGAAAAGCGACACAACTATGTTCGCAAAGTTGCAGAGCTCGCAGTCCAGCATTTCATCACGAACGACAAGGTCAACGTGGCCGGTCTAGTCCTAGCCGGAAGTGCAGATTTCAAGACTGAACTCAGTCAAAGTGACATGCTAGACCAGAGGTTAGGAGCTAAAATCATCAAGATTGTTGATGTTAGTTATGGCGGCGAGAATGGTTTTAACCAGGTATGCTAGTTGCCATTGAATCCGAAGTCGATTCTAACACTCCTGAAGGCTATTGAACTTGCTGCAGAGTCACTTTCCAACGTCAAGTTTGTTCAGGAGAAGAAGCTAATCCAGAAATACTTTGACGAGATCAGCCAGGACACTGGGCGCTATTGCTTTGGTGTCGACGATACTCTCAAAGCGCTTGAATTAGGCGCGGTTGAAACGCTCATCGTGTGGGAAAACCTTGATATTACCCGCCACGTGCTCCGCAACGCTGCGGGAGGTTAGTGACAAGTACTCTTAGTTTTCACTCCATTTATTAAATGCACATATTGTAGAGGAGATTGTCATCAACGCCACCAAAGAGCAAGAGAAAGATCGCGATAAGTTCACGGACAAATCCACCGGAACTGAAATGGAACAATTGGTGGAACCTACGTCTCTCCTCGAATGGTTTGCCGAGAAATACAAAGAATTCGGGGCAAACCTTGAATTCGTGACCAACCGATCACAGGAGGGCGCTCAGTTCGTCAAGGGCTTTGGTGGCATTGGCGGTCTATTGCGGTACAAAGTCGACTTCCAGACCCTGGGCCCAGCTGACGATGACGAGGACGAGTTCTTCGACTCTGATGAAGAGGCCATCTGACGGTATTGCTGGCTCTTCGGAGCCCCACGCACTAAGGGCACGCGCGGAGGGGTGGAGGGTAAATGTGGACGAGGCGGTGGTGGTTGTGTATCGTTTCTGACTGGAAGTTCTGTGTTGGATCTGGAGGGGGTTCCCTTTGTCTTTTCTTTGGTCGGGGAGGTATTGTTAAACGTTGCAGGAGTCTGTTATCGCATGATGTCGGTTGCGGGCACGATTTGAATGGCTCTAGTTTGTTTTTAAGGTGTGTACTAGAGCTGTTGACGCGGATTTATCAATCTCATGGCTTGCTTAGACGTGATTTCGTCGAAGGCTACCAAGTAACTTCGTTTACTCGGTTGTCTGATCTGTATTCGTCTGCTGTCGAATTAAATTTATTTGCTCTTTGGATCATGATGTTCTAATTGTTCTATGCAGCGTAATGTAAGCCGCTCCGGGATCCACTGAGGCCGGCAATCCCAATAGTTGGGGAAGTTCGGCGCTGCTAGGCTGCCAAGAGTAATTTGATCCGATCGTTGCCACCGCCACTAGTCCGCCACCAGGATGCGTCATAACGGTGCATGCCGTGCTTGACAACCAACACGCTTTGATTCTGAACGAACACAGGCTACAGCAGATGCAAGTATCAATCTGCACTGTAGCCCGCTGTGTGATCAATGTAACACGCACACAGCCTTATTGCCTCCATACGGAGTAAGAGTTGTAGTACCCGTTCGCGGGTTTCGAAGGAACAGGTACTTGGTAACGGTCACCGAAGATCAAAATCAATTACGGCTCCAACGCCTACTAGTATAAATGCTAGCCCCACCGAAGCTCAAGACTCATCCTGTTGCTGGACAACACGACCACCGTGACTATGCATCTTAGCTCTCTTTCAAGAACTTCTGCTCGTAGCCCATTGTTCTCTACAGGCACCAAATCGCCCCAGATTCCTCGTTTCAAGAAGCGATGTAAGTCCAGAGCACTAGCACTGCTCTTGAACACCATCTCGTTCAACGCACCTCCTATTAGGGCTCCACCAGACTCTTTCGCGAAAGGCTATCTTAATGCCCGCTATGTCTCCGTTCATGACATCTGGAACAATTACACGCTGGAAGAAAAAGGAAGGAGACGCGTTCTCTCCTGGCGACATCCTGCTTCAAATTGTGTGTTACATTTGTTATTCCCCTTTCGGTGGCTGAGCGCACCTCTAGGAATCAGATTTTGCTAGGGTGGATGTCGAAGCTGAAAATGCTGGGATATTAGGAAGAATACTGGTATGTACGGATCACTAAGTCTACCTGAATACTTTGTTGAAACGTGAAATCAGCTACCAGATGGGGCTGAAAATGTTCCCGTTGAACAAGTCATCGCTCTCGTTGCTAGCCATGATGCCTCTCATGCAACCTCTTATGCTCTGACCACATCGCCCACAATACCTTCGCCTACTAACCGTCCCATCGCATCTCCTATGCGGTCTGGGGCCTTTCCGATGTTGTTCTCGCCTTCAACGCACCGATCACCTCAACTTCCAGAGGTACACTATGCCCACCCACGTGGCATGGCAACACAACACGTTAATAAATCGAAACTCACAATCGTCCCACCTTCCCCACGCATGACTATTTCTTTACCAATCAAGTCAGTGTCGTCCGCTCAGCTTTACACTGAAGCAGCAAGTGGGATGAAGCCCTTGCGACAGCAGGAACAAAGAGAACAGGCTAGTGATACTCCCGTAGGCGATTTACTTAATGTGTCAGCTCGTCGGTAGTTGACTTTTTTCAGGCTGATGGCGGGCATATTCGAAGGGCCATTGTATCCAACCTTTCACGACCCCCGTTGTCGGGTTAGCATCTGGCGATGACTACTGTCCATCGGATGCACGACGTCTGGATGCACCTCTTTCAACATATAATCACACTGTACAACAATAAAACAATGTAAACTATTGCTAGCATCTGACGTCTATAATTCGTCATCTAGTGCCAGGCACTGAGATGTCTATATTAAATAATGGTCCATCAAAGGAGTTTTCAAACTCACCCGAAACTCGATGAAGGCGCTGGAGGATTCGCCAGCAGCGTTCTTGGTTTTTGATGACGGCATGAGAAATTGCAGGCTAAGTAACCCTTCATCGTCGATTCGCAGAGATGCTTTCGTAGAACTTTGCAATGCGCGTAGAGTCCTCGCAATGTGACTCAGTCTATAACTGATTGGTGTACATGTTTCAGGAGGATTATGCTGGCCTCGAATAGACAGGTACAAGGAGAGTGAGCAAGAAAAATCGCACCTGAAACGGACACTCGTGGTACATTCAAAAGTTTCCAAAACTTCTCTATCGTTCGGATAATCCATCTGTGAAAGGACCTATGAGCTTGGAACACTGATGTGTCGATTTAGAGGTACACACCTCGGTGCTACCAAACGTCCCCGCAGCTTGTATACGCAACATAGGCTTCACCGTCTCTCGTGCCTTTTGCTTTTGGTTTGATGCAGAGTCGCCAGAATTAATAGGGTTACCTATAAAAGTAAGCTTATCGAGTGAAGGGTCTAGTTCGGACAGGGCGTCCCGAAGCCATGAAGACTAATGGACCGGATTAGCGAAAATAAGACTAGGGAGATTAGCTTGTGCCTTGAGGATTATTCTTAGCACACTGCGAAAAATACATTCGACAACGTCCGGAACATACAGCAAAGTATTAGCTCACGTTCGAGAATTGTTGTAGTCAAGTTCTAGATGCGGTTCAGGATCAAATGTAGCTATCTCGCAAGTCGTTGTAGGCCCTGTCGAATCCTCCGCACTAGTGCCAGATTGGTGAAAACAGCTAGCTGGTCAACTCAAAATCTGGGGGGGCTCACAGTATTAATGTCAGAGGATGCCCAGCTCCAGCATAAGTCATGCGCATGCCCGTCCGTTTTTCTGGCCCAGCAAGATACGTATTCATGAATCCGCCTTTCTTCGGTCTTCCCCGCGCGTTGTCGTCCTCGTGGTCTGAATCATCACCGGCCTTCTTCCACTGCCTATGTTTAGTACTACTAGCGTTGGTAGGCAAAGCGCCAGCAGTTCCAAAGATATTGAGACATTCAATCAATGTGCCGAGTGGTACTTCGAAGGCGACACTATCCACCTCTTCCTCTTGGGAGTTCTGCGAAGCTACCACAGGGGGATTTTCCGAGCGATAGCTGTATTCATCAAAGATTTCGGAAAAGATAAAGGCAGTGCCTGTAGAGTCAACACTTGAGACGTTTGAAATTGGTCTAGCAAAGGAGCTAACCCAAGAGCGTTCTAGCTTCTTCAACTGTGACTGTCAGACCGGTCGCAAGAACCGTAATTGTAGCGCGCTTGCGTCGTAAGGATACCATATTGACTTCTCATTGGATGTGCTTACATTCGCGAAATTGACCCCTCGTAAAAGTGCGGCAAAATGGCGAACGTCATGAACAGAGGCCTTAAGAACCTTTACAGGATTGTAAGTTTTGTATTGAAATCAGAAATCGCATCCAAACCGGTGGAAGTGCTTCCTCCCTTGTATCAGGCATATACTAGTTTGGTTGGTGGGGCACTATACAGGATGGTGCGCGACGCGTTCCTTACATCAGCAACGTCTTTTTCCACAGCAACCAGTACTTATCTCCTGACATCTCCCGGTATCGGATTGTGTTTGTTGGAAGCGGTGAATTTAGTCATTCAGTTTCTGCTTCATGTTTGCTTTCTTTCTAGTGCTCTCAATTCGCCGAGACTTTTCTGAATCTCCGTCCTCCCCCCCACCTACATTCTGTACTTCACAAAAGCTCCAGTTATAGGAGGGATCTCATCCTGCCTTTTCAATCTGATTGATACCAAGTCATGTCCAATACAATATAAAGTAAGCTAACGTCTCCGAGTTATAGAATTTGTCTTCACTCGGCAACCTGAGAGCAGAACCGCTCCATGATTGCTTCTTCTTCGGTGGATTGAATTCATTCATCAGTCTTTCGCCTGGAGCTGATATTGGCCACCTTTCAAGGACCCCAATGACTTGACCACTAGGATAATTACGGTGCTGTACTTCATCTCGTCGAACCAGTGACTTTCGAAACGTCTCATCGGCTTTTTCGACATAATCTCTCGTATCTAAACTAGATTGAGGTCTTAATTAATAAATAGGGACGAGGGTACCCATGATGGACACTTGCACCTTCCAACGCATTAATCATGTAGCTTTCCTGCTATAACCAGAGCCTCATAGTCCTGAGCGCCATAGTCTAGGATGTAAATTCAATGGCACCTGATGGCACCCATAAACTATTACGTGAAAACATCTTAAAGCTTATGCAGGAGGGCCAGAATATACTGACGATTGGCCATGTCGACGAGATACCACCAAAGAGGAGGAAAGAAATCAACGCTTCGGAGAACCAGTGTTGTGCGGCATCGGGGACGGCTTCCAAGCTTAAGTGGATACTTGCAGTATAAATGTCGCTGGCATATACTAGAGTTTGGTGTGTGCAATCAGCAATTTGTAGATTATAGACTGGAAGGTATCTATATAGTAAGAAGGACTAGGTGACGAGAAAGCATTCCTGATTTCCACAGCTCAATTAATATAGACCATCTAAATATTTCGTGGGGTATTTTGGCGCAGTCTCGGGAGCTATTTTCTGCTTCGTTGGGGATTGTGGAAGGTAATCAGCAATAACAGAGTCAAAGTCTGGCGTTGCTTGAGCTGCAAAGGTAACCATTACCAGGAGGTGTCGAAGGTAGTAGTTATACTCACAAGTCAGCTTGTTCCTAGTTGCAATCGACCTTTTCAGCATAGTTGAGGCAATGAGTTGGCGAATTGCAGGTCCGTCAAGGGGCTGAGAGAAGCGCTGTTAGCCGTCGGGTCTTATCCATATGGCGAAATAACGACCTTGGGTTCCTCCTTCTCTTTAACCTTCGTACTCTCTGTGGGCTGTGACGAGGATTCTCTATACGTTCCAAAAGGACTGGATGCCTTGCCAAGATAAGCAAGTACATCACCCTTCGTGAGCATTCCACGAACACCAGTACCCTTGATGTCTTCCAGCTTAGTGATGCCGTATTCGGAGATGAGACGGTGAACAGATGGAAAGATAGGCCTTGAGTGAGATATTGATGACGAGGCATGCGATTGCGAAGGTTGTTGAGTTTCTGTAGCTTTAGGTGGCTGCGCGGGTTCTGCAGGTGGGCTTGGCACTTCTTGCTTAGCCGCTGTCGGTGGTGGAGGCTCCTCTTTTGGTATCTCAAGATTAGAGATATCGTCGCCCTCTTCGGCAAGTAGTGCGATAATTTTACCAACGACTACGTTTTTTGACCCATCTTGCACCTACAAGCTATTGGGGGACGCTGCATAACGGGGCAAGAATAATTTACGTACTATTATTTTGCCCATAATGCCATCATCTTGAGCCTCAACATCTATTGTCGCCTTGTCAGTTTCCTAGAGTGAGCCCCAGGTAATCGGCAAGTGAGCCATGTTAGCCGTAGACGTGAGTTACCACCACATACTACTTCCAGAAGAACATCTCCTGCAGAAAAGGCCTCTCCCTCCCTTTTCTTCCAGCCTGAAATTCCACCTTCTGTCATAGTCGGTGACATAGCAGGCATAGTAAGATTTGTGATCGCATGTCGAGAATTTGTCTGGTGAAAGCCTGGGGGAACGTGCAAATTTGAGGCCACAGTCAAGATAAAAAAGAATGAAGCGTACACCTTGCTCCGGTTGGCGAGAACAGGTGCCTTCGCACTACGCCTGTCAAAGTTGAGAGTGATGCCATCCCGAAGTGTTCTTCATAGGATGACTTCGGAGGTCATTAAAATTTGGTCACGTGATGAAAATTGATTGGTCATACCAGTCTCGTATCTAAATGGCAGCGAGCGACCAAGAACGCCTGGCTCCATTAGCAGCCGTCTGAGGACACGCAAGGCCGCCGCCACCAACGCTATATAGGGTTGGCCTACCAATTGTCGTTCGACATCCTATTTATTCCTTTCTCCTCTTTCTTGCTGTCTTTCTTGCTTTTCCCTGCTTTTCCTAACCCAACCATCAGCGCACAATTGAAAGTTCCGGAGGACTATGATTTACCATGTTACTCACATAATACAGTGGTTCCGAATGCTCGGACAAAGATTTTTTCTCCAATTTGGCCTGTATGTTCACCCGTAACCCTCCTTGACTTCGGTAATGGGCCTAACCTCGCCTTAGACATTGTGCCACGCACCAAATTCGGATTATCCTGGTTTCTTGCGTTGTCATTACCTCACTGTTCTATCCAGCTCTCGAGATATACGCGTCATCACAAACCAAAGCGTTGTCGATCATGGACACCTTCATTTCGCCCAGTACCATATCTGCATTTGATGCTCAAAAGGACCTCGTTGACCTCTGGTCTTATCACCAGGACCTCCGGATGTATGATGATGCCGTTTCTCGTGCAAAGTGTGCAACCGGTCGTGCTTTGCGGGTCGAACGGCTTCTCATCCAAGGCTCCCAGGCAGACGAGGAACGGGCTCTTAGTCGCCGAACACTTCTATCAACCCTTGAGCTAGAAAACCGTCTCGAAACTCTTATATCTGATGGTGATACTCCATGTATGAAGCGTCCCGACGGAAAATGTTTCGTCCTATCGCCGCTGCTGTTCTGGGACCACGACATAGAAGCGCTACTTTCCGACGTCAACTTGGTGGAAACCCTCAATACTAAGAACGTTTCATTCAACGGTGTCAACGTCACTCCACGGATGGTTTTGGCACGCCGAGGGTCGCATGAACACCATGTAACAGGGCCGAAATTCGATTACGCAACATTTTTAGCTGTGACGTATTTTTTCCCGCAGTCTGACTGCTTGGGGAATTTAGAACACGCATCTTGGTTACAATCTGTCCACAGAGCGAGACATAGAGCTCTAGCTCAAGAATCGGAACCTGATCCACAAGCTCAAGAACCCACTTTGGTGGCATTGGAGGTAGCAAGTTCGTACATATATTTGCGGCTGAGTCATTAACACCTTTGTAGTACGATCTTGATCTACCAAAAACCGAAGGCTGGTCCGCGCTATCTGCATTTTTGTTGTTGGCTTATCTTGGGTTTTTCGCGTATGTCGCTTGGTCGTTCGGGAAAATGACTGCAGTACATTCACGTCTTGGAGTGACATTCACCGCACTTGTTGAAATTGCCGTCAGCACGATCACCAGTCTCAGCGTGTGTGCGCTCGTTGGCTTCAAAATTACCATGGTGCCATGGTGCGATTCTACCCGTTTCGTGAATTTCACTTACCACATTTTGTAGGGAACTGTTGCCTATTGTTATTGCTTTTGTCGGCGCAGAGAACATGTTCAATCTGGTACGTATCTACTTTCCCAATATTTCGCTATTTAAACCTGGTCAGGTCGACGCGGTCGGTAAAACTTCAGTGACTTTACCTGTGAAGCAGCGGATTGCCGAAGGTCTGAGTCGCGGGGGAACTTCAAACACAATGAAAGTGGTCTCATACAATGCGATTTTGGGGATCATTGCGGTCTTTTGGGCTGGAGCTATCCGACAGTTTTGCTCATTTGCCGTAGTTGTGTTGGTTGCACACTGGTTCCTTGCACATACCTTCTTTGTTGCCGTGTTGTCCATCGATCTCCAGCGTCTAGAGGTGACCATTTTCTATTCTCCTTCTAACAAGTGAGTCTGACGCTAGCTATTTTTTTTAGTTAAGTGAACTTCTCCGACATGACCCTTCGACGCTTGCTCCTGCCATTCAACAACCTTCCAAAGGGCATATCGCGAAGAAGCCCCGTTCGACATGGCAAAGGCTGGTCATGACCGCGCAAAGTCTTTTGAAAGGACGTGCGACCACTAATCTCAGCCTTCTCATGGTAGGACATAGTGAACGAGTGCAACCTCACTGTGGTGCTTACAAATTTCTTAGCTCCTCGCCATTACCGGAACGCTTTATTTTACGATCTATACATCAATATCGAGTGATTCCCAAACTACAGTTTCGCAACTCGATGACTTTCGCGCTCCCATGGTTGATGCGAATCTGGACAAGAAGCCTGCAGCATGGTATATCTGGAAGATCTTAAACCCCGCGCAGGTTCCCCTCCTTCATCTACGCATCGAAGCACCAATGATCGTCAAGTTGAGATCAGACTCAGAACGTTCTGGCACTTCCTCCCCTTACGAGAAGATGCCCGTACCACGCTTTTCCATGCGTACGTTTCGCCTTACTTTTTGGCTACTCAAGATTATGGTCCTTCCTATCATCGCCACGACTGGCTTCCTCTGGGGATTACTATTATACTTGTTGAAAGACACAGAAATGTTGGAAGCACAACGGAACCGCGCAGACAATGACACGATTGGTTCACAAGATGCGAAAACGTTGGAAGATAAAGTCCTATTTTCCACTCTACCACGATCTTTTACAAGTGATATCGAGCTCATCGCAGCAAGCGACGACGGTAAAGTAGTGGTTTCAGTTGGTCTGCGCGGTGAAATTACTATCTCCCACATGGATAAACGGGATCATCTTTCCATCGACGCGTCTGAGATCTTACTTCGGGGTCCCAGCACCTCGTCGGCCCTCTCCACTCTGACAAGTGTGGCTGTCGACAAAGATGGATGCTATTTTGCAGTAGGCACGGGGGCGGGGGCGATTGCCGTTTGGGCCTATGAAAACAATGCTGTTCGTCCGTTCCCTCTACTCTCTTTGGACAACATCTCCGCAGCGGTTACCGAGTTACAGTTCGCATCTGTATCGGGAACAGGTCGTGTTCTTCTGACCACATATGAAAATGGTGGGGCCGCGACGTGGTCATTCGAGACAGGACTAAATGTAACTCATTTCACTCCCTCTCGTCGATCACCCGTCGTCAAAGCATTGCTCCTTCGTATACATCCTCTGTACCGTTTCCTCATCGCATTTAGTCTGGACGATGGAACTCTAGAGGTCATTGACCCTCAAGGTGATGAACCCTTGCTAATGCATGATTTCTGCGTCCAAGCAGGAGATAATACCAATACAGCTTCCAAAGTTCATGCTTGTTTGGCAGATCTAGGTGGCAGTTCAAGGTTGATAATAGCCGTCGCCTCGGAAGCGGGGCTTGTTACGGTTTGGGATGCTTCGACTAGCGAATGTATTGCTGTGGTTGACGAGGTGTATGGGCGCATTAACCACCTAAGCGTGATCCCAGCCCATTGCGAAACATGTCATTTCTGCGGCCAGCTTCCTCTCGAAAGCGTCTCCGTCGCTTTCTCAGTTGATCACATCATTCGACTATTCAGGCTGTATATCAAGGACGAGACAAGACGGTGCTCTTGTTCCAGGCATCATCTGCGCAACGGGCCAGCGCGCGACAACCTAGGAAGACGTTCACGCAGTAACAGTATGTCTACGCAACCTGGTTCGGCGTCGCCCTCAATACCAAGGGCGAGACTTGCTACGACTTTCGAAGCATCGGCCTTCCCTGTGTCCGGACATGGCGTCCATTCAAGAAGGACATCAGAAAAAGACTCTGGGAGACGTTCATTGGAGACACTGTCGGTTCCATTCCCTGTTGATGAGCAGGACCGTGATTTCAGAACGTCGATAAGCACGCCCTCCTTTTGGCATAATGCAGTTCTGGTACGCGACATTGACATCACTTGTGAACGAGGGGGATGGGGCGTCTATGGAAGGCGGCTCGTTGGTGTCAGACGGAAACCTCGGTCACAGGGCATCACGAATGGAGGGTCGCCAACTGCCCTCAAATCAGCATCACCGCACGGCCTTACAACAGCGACGCTAGAGCGATGGGAATTGTGGGCGTTTGATCCCACCGTTTCGCAACTACGGTGCTCCCTGTTGGCTGGATTGATGAAACGACCAAGTCGAGATTGTACATCTTTGTCGCTGCACCTTGAAAGAGATGTCCCTCGCCTTCCTTTCACGCGTGTATCCCCTCTTCTGATAACGTCGACACATGCTTTCGCTGGATTCGGCAACACGATTGGGAGTTTCCACTTTCGCTTCGGTAACAGTAATTAGGACATTGTCTACACCATTCGATCTATGTATAACTATATAGCACGCTCTCGTCTATTAGACTACATGTACAAGCACAGCGTAATGCCGATATGAAGCTTTCACTTGTATTACTAAGCAGAATCTAATTTCTATCAAAGCTCCAATGAGTTTGCGATACAATTATTACTACCCTTATCTTCACACCTCCCGCATCCCTTATAACGACTGCAGGCGTTCGAGAACTACAAATATGCTTGGGCCTGATGAGTTTCTTCACTCGATTTCGGCATGAACAAAGCAGTCCGACTTGCCATATTCTGTCGGGCTAGCGGGCAGACCAGCATCCAAGAGCCGTCTTCGCCCATTACTCTTTCTCGTCAACCTCTCCCATAGAATCTGCAGTTTTTTATATTCCCGGAGCATACCGATCTCTTGTTTACTCATCAATGAATCTTTATCTCGTCCCCAATGATCCTCAAAAGACAGTCCTCGTCTCCCCTAATGGTGTTGCCCACTACCGAATCAGAACTCTAAAAGCAACGGACGGGATGAATCTGTCTTTAATACAACGCCCGGCAGACTCTGAAGCGGATAGCATCGTCGCCGAGATTGAGTGGAAGACTTGGAGCAGTCCGACTTTTGTTCGAAGCCCCCTTTTCCGAGGACTGGGAAATTGCGTTGGGCAAATAGGTTCTGGGATAACTGCGAGAGCTTTTCTATATAAACGCAATCCTTTCAGCAAGTATGTAACTTTTATATCTATGTCAACCCTCTCTGATAATATCCCGAAGTTCGCGTTATTTTATGGGAGATGATGGTGTCGAGTATAGATGGGCAGCAAGAAAGGGCATTGGTTGCGTTGTGAGCTATACTCATTTCTAACGTTGTTCAGTCACTAATTTTGGTGCAGCTCACGAGTCCCAATGATGATGAAATCGCGAGATATACCTCTGAGCTGGCCGCAGAGGGGCTTTTCGCTGGAGAGAAGAAATCGTTTCTCAGAGTCCATCCTTGTTCAATTGACCTTGACCTCATCATCTTATCATTCACGATCATGGAGACAAAGAGGCGTGAGCGTATGGGCGTCGATAGTGCGAGTCTTGTTGCCCATGATGAGGATCCACAGGGTGATGGAGGAGCTGACGGAGGGGGTGAGGGCTGAAGTAAATAATGCTGCTGACAATGTCCAACGTTTTTGGAGTGAATGGATCGTGAATAGGATACGTAAGATGTTACGAATAGTTACTGAATCATGGCTAGTATCCTGGCATAGTCGTCTGTAACGCTCTGAAATGTCTCTTCCAGCTTTTCTAGCCGTTCTTGCTTCTCTAATTGGGCTAAAACTTCCTATACGACCGTGAATCTCCAAGGCGGATATGATAGCGCAGATAAAGAGGGGCTCACAAAATTGAAGCGATATAACCTTTCCTTGACTTGAACTCGATACGCACGCAACGCACGCATGTCTGAAGCATCAAGGTTAAGAAGGATGAGCATTTCAGTCAAACGCTGGAACTGTCGCTGGTGCATTATCAGAAGACCAGCCATGGTAGAAAGTATTCAAACAGGCTATGGTACTCACACCAGCAATTTTTAGGTCGCATCTCCACTTTTCGAGCCAATGCTTGTCACTAGGAGGTCTCAACTTGCCCTTCGTGTTCAACACTTCGCTCCCTCCTCTTCCACTTTTACCAGCTCGGCCGACTCCGCCTACGCGTCCGCCACCGTGTGATACAGAAGCCTCGCTGAGCCCCTCTTCCATGAATTGTGAATTCGACAGAAGCATCCCAAGGTCATTCCTATCGCGAAGATCTTCAAAAGCTTCCGCCGGATCTTCTACGGTCAATTCGGCAATGTTTGGTTGTGAAAGTATATACTGATAGATAGCCTTGTACAGCTCAGCTAGTGGCACACGATAAGTTCAAGAGGTGTCTGACCGTAACGTCAACTTACACCCGTGGCCTTTATGCTGATATGGTGGGAGAATCACAAATTGGCTGTACGTCGGTCAAAAACAAACTTCTTTAGGCTAATGCGGAAAACAGACCTCAGCCTCATTCGCGTTTTTTCTGGGAAGAAATAGAATGGGTAAAGTGAAGAATACCCAGCGAAATGATAAGTTATTACGTTGGGTGCTCCCCTCCGCTTCCGTTTTTCGTACCTGGTTGGATTATGAGATTTTTTTTAAAAGCAAGCCTTCGACGCGGAGGTGGACACGTACAGAACAAAAAATTCCCATGTATCTTCGTCCTCATTGATATATGACCCAGCCTCTATATATAATAGAATAAATATTTGCATTTTGCGATGGTATTCTCTAAATCCAGGAGTATTCCATGTCATCTGGCGTAAATGTCAAAGTCAAACACCATGCCAACAAAACAAAGAGGACACGCACATGGTAAGCCTCGAACTCGACGGTATCTTCGCCATTAGCCTCTGGACCTGCACTTAGTGGCAGCGGACGAGTGTAAGAGTGGATCAGTTGTCCGAGTGGCTTGAATTTGACAGCATCCTCTTCTACAACGTCCAAGAACTGCCTTTCGTCCTTCAAGTATCCTTATTTAAAGGTTTTAAAAGACAGCCGAATGAGATAGACGCGTAATAATCACTACCTTGCGGAATGAATTCACTCAGTTTACCCTCTACATCGTCGACTGTAGAGGAAGTCCCTAGTTTTTCGGAGTAGCTCACGTTCAGGTATTGAACGAGTGACCCAGAGGAAAACCTCAGCTACAAGACGCGGTGATATTGTATTAGATTGATACAGCTATTAGCAATGAGAAACTCACGTCAATATTCAAGTCTTTATAGCCGTAGAGCTTTTCCTCTTCCCCAAAAATCTACACGCACGTGAGCGAACTCGAGGTACCACTTGAAAACTTTGGAGAACCACGAACGGGGTAAGTGAAGGTAGGATGAAATGATTCGTACGACTCTTCCGATGTGAGGCTGTCCTTGTCCTGTGTCGACCTAACTAGGTCGTGACCAGGGCATTAGATATACAATACACGAAAATATTTTAGGTTTCACGCACCAAGCGCCAGCTTCAAGGCCGCGTTCGCGTCGGAAGTCCAATCCGTCATTTTATATCTTGTGGTGAGCGTGTATCAGTTGTAGGTCCAACGCCAGCGTTTGAAGTATCTGCACCTGATCTGTTCCAAATTTGGCATTTCAATGTTACTAACTATTCTGATATCTATTATCTACGCTACAATGTAGCTAAGGACACCTTGAATGAAAGAGCCTCGATAGCAATAGTGAATACGGGGAGTCTGGAAGAGGGAGATAAAATGAACGTTCCGTTGCAGCCCGTTCAAGTTGGACTACTTATGACAATATACTTTAGCGCGATTATAATAATATGTACTAATCTATCATCCCAATAAATATTTAGTTACCCGAAAGCGACTCGTAAGACTGAAGGACTTTCTCAGCTACCACAGCCCAGTCCATATCCTCACCATTCCCCATGGGTGCAGGCTTGAACTTGCCTTTCTTGTAATTCTTTGATCCTTTACCCCCTCCAATGTCTCCAGAAAATTTCTTCCCAGTGAATTTTTGTGCTAAACCCTTAACTTCACCAAAATCTGATGTCGCCTGCGCCTGAAGGAAAGCGGCGCTAGCCGCACGATGGGCCAAACAATTGGGAGGAACATACCCCTCCATTGTACCTTCGAAATCTTTGACCATTTCGGTGCTCATTGCGTGGCCGTCTTTCCATAGCGAGCCTCCGTTAGTCTTATCAAGGATCCCCGCAATGTCAAGACTCTCGCCTCGGGGAATGGGCGTAGGCTGTGATGGTGTTACACAGGGCATATCGACTTCCTTGCGGAGCACCTTGTCAACGTCGACGGCGGAGAAAAAGGCTACACCCTGCGGGAGGTCGTCCATCCCTAACTTGTACGCAAAAAGGCAGCGAGTCCAGAGGTTGGCGATTTGCAAGGCTAGCGCGGTACGGTATTTGTCTTCTTCGGTGGCTAAATACCGCAACTCGTCGTGCACAGAGATCAGATAACGTGCGTTGATGTTGTATTTAGCAAGAAGGTAATCCATGGACACAATGAGAAGATGGAGATAGTCGACTCCTGAAGATTGAACAACCCAGTTGATCCGTGAAGGCATATAATCTGAGCCAAACCCAGCCGGAAGGTATTCCTTCGATAAAGCATAAGTCACATTGCATCCCAGCGCAGGCGTCTGAGGCTTGTCAGAGAGCGCAATTTCCTCCAGTTTGTTGAACACGAAACTTTCCGTGCCTCCGAACCAAAACTTCCGGTCGAAAATGTCAGTCCGATGCGTATTCTTCCCCTTTGTAGAGGCGTACAGATTTTCTGCCAACTTCTGCGCCTCCTCCAGTGTCATCCCAGAATTGGACTGCATCAGTAGCAAGACGGCATGTCGCATACCAGCTCCGTATATGCGCGAATAGTTGAAAACTTTGGCTTCGTCACGAGTTATGCCCAAAATACTTGCAGTCTTGGAATGGAGATCTGTCCCCGCAGCTTTCGTTCCCTCCAACGTCATCCATCCGATGGCCGTAGCACCGTGCAAACCGAATTGAGCATCACCCATGCAACTTGATATCCATAGCTCTTCCGAGTCAACGTCTGCACCCACAATCGCGTATCCCTCGGGAGCACGAACCATGGCCTTCAATTCCGATCCAACACGATTCTTCTTTGCGTTGCTGGCGGTTAACCATGTCTTCTCGATAGCACGACGGGTGACTGTGCCCATGGTAATGACTTGCGGCAGTATGATCCCCCACTTTCGCTTCTCCGCCTCACCACCAGAAGGTAGTGAGCCGAATCCCATATCATATTGTTGGTTTTGATAAATGACCATCTGTTTCGTGATACGATCACGGGCACTTATCCAGTAGCTGCACTGTGTATTCATGTCCAAGGCCTCTTTGGCCTCGTCCCCAGGGCTCTTGAGGATGCCGTCATGCGCATACTTCATGAATGTCTTGCTTAGCGGACTGCCAACGTTCGCCTTCTCACCGTCCTTGTGAGGGAGCTTATAGAAAAGAAACCCGCTGTTCGTAGTGGCATCGGCGAGAGCACTGTCGGCTGGGTCGTAGAAAGTTAGAGGTTTCTGCCTGGGTGTGAACTTGCCATCCGAGGGAACACGGAAAGTCCAACCATGCTCGAGGGAATGAAAGAGCGGCCACCCCATCCAAGAGAGACGAAGAAGTATGGGCGCAATGCGGTTGCGTACCGTGACATCCAAAGTACCCGGTGACATATCCTTCTTAGGTTTTGTCGCGTCCCAGTACCATTTCGGCCATATGACTGGAGGGGGCTTCACGGGTTTGGCCTTAGACGTTTTTTTCACCCGTTTCGAGGATGAGGGTGTAACGCCAGATATGGCAGTATTTCCGCTTGCAAGTTTCCATTCCAGCTGCTTGAGCCACGGATCATCGTCCTGAGGACCCGACTTGTACGCAGACTTTGCTAATCGCAGAACCTTCTTCTCGATTTCCTTGCCCCTGTTACCACTGGCTATATCAAGAACAAGATCTGGGTCAACGCAGGTCATTGCACCACTCTCAATATGAACAAGGGCATGCCGTGAACAAAAAAGCTGAGTCGTCTTCCTGCCACCAGAGGTCGAAATCCTCTGAACTTCGCCCTCGACTAAGATGTGCCATTGCTGCTGGTAAGTGTATTGGAGGGGATGACCTTCATATGATAGCTGGAAGAGGAGGGGTAAGATTCGCTCAAGACTTTTTCGTCCAAGGGGATCGGACAGGATTTCCTGGTACCAGGTAGGAAGCGACCCCGTAGTTGAGGTAGGAGGCGCTTGGGCTATCTCCTGGTTGCCTCCAGGCGTAGTTGCTTCGACGGCCTGATGGGACGGACACGATTATTACGCAAACTAAGTGATGTGAGCATAGCTTTTACGCACTGGTTGGGAGTTGAGTGGAACAATCCCTCTTGATTTTCCAGCAACTTTGGGAGTCCAGTCAAGTTGGCTAAGCCAGACGTCATTCTTCCACGACTCTTCTTCACCCATCAACGTCCTGGCTTCCTCCGCCAACGTCTTGAGCTTTGTTTTCACCCGCTCTTCCATCTCTCGATACACCCCCTCTGCACGTTCAATATACTTTTCCCACTCCTCATTCACGGTCAGGAAACTCGATCCCATGGTCAAAATACCAGCAAAAGACACTGGGTGTTGACATGCGTCGAGAAAAGCAGGCAGAGTAACAGAATACACTTTATGTGTGACCTCAACGTCGTTTGCACAGTACCCAATATAATCCAAAACGTTTTCTCGGATCTCCTCTGGTGTGAGTTTCATGAAATCGCTGCGAATATCCTTGTCTACGTCGATGTCACAATGCAGCTTAGCAACATCCGCGAGAGAATTAGCAGCCGTGATGTCTTCCCAACGCTTGGACAAGATTTCCGCTTGCGCCGTTTCCGAATCCCCGTTCATGAGCAAAGGCAGGCTATCCGCCATGTCTTGACGTAGTCGTCGGAGCTCCTCTTTTTTGGCAGAATCCACCTCCTGCGTTTGGCGCTTTTCAACGTCTTCCATCATCTCCAAGATTGCCTCGACAGCTTCCTCTTTCTGTTCAGCTTCTACCGCCTTCGACTTGCGGTATTGATTCCAAGCAGGACGTTGATGAGAGGATATACCTTTGATAGCAACATGTAAAGCCATTGTATCAAGGAAGCGGCTCTTCGTGGGTTTTATGGTGTATTCCTCCTTTAATCTAGCCCTATCGTAGGAAACGTTATGGCCAACAATGACTTTGGGGACCTGAGGATCACCCAAAGGTATCATGTGTTGGGGATCTTTGGATTCACCAAGCAGCCATGGACTGATCCAGGCGTACCAAGCATTTTCTGAAGCCGCACACGCCATGATCGCGTATGGGTGGTAATTGGGCATCGTCTCCACGTCGAATGTGAGCATTGTCTCGACTTTACCGTTGTGCATTGGGTACGGGACGTGTTTGCTGTAACTCGAGCCATCCATGTGATAATAGTATTTTGTCCAGCCACTCTCAATTTGCCAGTCGTCAGGTTTAGGAGGTATTTGCGCAGAAGCGAAAGTTTTGGCGAGGCCAAGCCATGGTTCTGAGGCGTGTGAGCCAATACGGTAGAAATGCTCGAGGAGATCCGATCCTTGCAATTGGGGGAGAGTAAAGCCGATGTCTGGGAGGACTGAACCTTGGGTAGGGTCGAGACCGTGCTTCTGGAGGTGCTCGCGGGCGATATGAATGAAAGACGGGTTGGGTTTTGGGAATGAAACATTTTTGAAGATTTGTGAGTGCAACTTTCGCGAGAGTAGCTGTACGCCGAGTTCGTTCCTTTCAGCTGTGGGTAAAGTCAAAAGTTGGTTAAATTTTGGGAATTGGTTGCATATAAATGCGAACCATAGTGTGGACCCTGGACAAGTTGAGAACTTCCCTCTTCCTTCTGTACCCCTTCCGCAACCTTTGATCTTGTAGGCCTGAGTTGGGGGCTATTGTCTTGTGCGAGTTTCTGTTTGAGGGCTTGAGAGTCTGTTGGAGAAGTATGAAACCACCGAGACAAGTAAGGACTTTGTTGTCTTGTGAGCTGAGAGGACGATCGGAGCATTTAAAAACCATGTAAATAGATATATCTCCAAGGTTATCGTACGACTGTTGACTGCAGCGGGAGGGAGGAGATATGCTGCTGTCAACGCGTCGGACTCGACGGCGTGAATGGATTTCGGAAAAAATACCGTGACGCAGTGGGAAAAATAAGGCAAATCTGAATCTTATCTGATAACACGGCATACACATTGTCTTTTGCGCAGAAATCCATGCCTCTTCTGAATAAGTTTTTGGCTGCTCCAGCGACTCATTAAAGGCCGCAAACGCGTTAGACTGATGCTTGTGAGCACTGGCGTTGCAATAAGCTCAAGAAATGGCATCGCTTAGCGTTGGAGATCACGAGACGGCATAGTTTGGGTCCGTCCGACCATAGCATTCCCCTTTGTGGATATACTTTCCCTGAGTGGATCTTATATTAATCACTTCCCATTCCCGCACGGTAGCGCGTACTGCCGTTTTTCCCTCTTTCCCCCCAGCCATGTTGACTCAGGTCCTCCGAGTGAGGCTTGCTTCCAGAGCAAACCTCCGCCAGTCAGCTGTCGTGCTCGCGACTAGGAAGTATAGCGTTGTAACGAATGCACCCGTCCCGAAGAAATCAAAGGTGTGGGACTCAGTAGACGAGGCAGTGAAAGATATCAAATCTGGGGATGTGCTTCTTTGTGGGGGTGAGTACAATTTAAACATTCCCTCCTCCGAGTACTCTAACCCGATTACTTGTAGGGTTTGGTCTTGCGGGACTTCCCGGTATGTTCTTAGTTGCGGAAGCATGAAATATACAGCTCAATATCGAGCACAAAAGATACACTCCTCAATGCTATTGCTAAGCGGAAAGATTCTATTTCAAACCTGACTGGCGTTTCCAACAATTGCGGGACTGAAGGGTTGGGTTTAGGTACATTCATAACAATCATGCAATTTATCATCGATGCTGAGATTTATTCTAGGGAAGTTACTCGACAGTAACCAGCTCGTGAAACTCATTGCCTCATACCCTGGTGGGTAAGTATTACACACCCATCACGAATAGGGACATTTCCTCGAGGCTAATTTCAACAAAGTAACAAGAAATTTGAATCCATGTTCCTTGAAGGCAAGATCACTCTGGAGCTGGTTCCTCAAGGGACTCTTGCAGAACGTATCCGCGCGCATGCAGCAGGAATTCCTGCATTCTTCACACCTACTGGTGCTTCCACAGCTGTAGAACAGGGTACAATACCTCAGCGATATAATGAAGGCGGTCACTCCAAGGGAGTCGCTATTCCTGGTATCAAGAAAGAGTTCAGAGAAATCAACGGCAGAAGATTTGTCTTGGAACCCGCAATCCCTGGAGATGTTGCGTTGGTTCGTGCTTGGAAGGTTGACGAAGTTGGCAACTGCGTATTTAGGTGCGATCTCCCTGTCTTTTACAGATATACCCGAAACCGATGATCACTCGTTACCTAGATATGCTTCCCAGAACTTCAACACCGTGATGGCCAGAAATGCAAAGCTGACAATTGTAGAGGTGCTTCGTTGATATCACACCTTTCCCACCAAACACCATCTTACACATCTCTCCCACCCAGGCTGAGAATATTGTTCCCATTGGATCCATCTCTCCAAATGCCATCCACCTACCAGGTGT
>CEMU01569280.1:7934-29190 GCA_900068965.1 Calocybe gambosa
CTCCTTCCACCTGCCCTGACTCCTGTATATAGATGCCAGGTTTCCCATGCTTATAAGGGTAGTAGGGTGGTCCTCTCCTAACCTCTTCTTACATCTTTCCACCACCATGACCCCAAGTTCTTCTGCTTCCTCCAACTTGCCTTGGTCCCTATATGTGAGCACAAGGTTTCCCATGGCTGTAAAAGTATCAGGATGATTCTCCCCTAGCTTCTGCTTGCACTTTCCCACCACCTCAACTCCGAGTTCCTCTGCCTCCTCCCACTTGCCCTGGTCTGCAAATGTGAGTGCAAGATTCCCCATGCTTAGCAGAGTCTCAGGGTGATCCTCTCCTAGCTTTTTCCTCTGCTTCTTCACTACTGCAACTCCAAGTTCTTCTGCCTCTTTCCACCTCCCCTGATTCCAGTATATGGATGCAAGGCTTGCCATACTTGAAAGAGTCTCAGGATGATCCTCTCCTAGCACCTTTTCCTTCTTTTTAATCACCACAGCTTCAAGTTCCTCTGCCTCCTTCCATTTGCCATGGTTTCTGTAGGTGAGTGCAAGGAATGCCATGCTTTTAAGCATATCAGGATGATTTTCTCCCAGCTTCTTCATCCCTTTCTCCATTACCACAAGTTCAAGTGCCTCTGCCTCATCCCACTTGCCCTGATTCCTGTATATAAGTGCAAGGTTCCCTATGTTTGTAAGTGTGAGAGAATGGTCCTCTCCCAACTCCCGCTTGCTTGTCTCCACTGTCTGAACCTCAAGTTCCTCTGCATCTTTCCACTTGCCCTGAGCACTGTATGTGAGTGCAAGATTTCCCATGCTTAGAAGAGTACTAGGATGATACTCTCCTAGCTTCTTCTTTCTCTTTTCCACTACTACAGCTCCAAGTTCCTCTGCCTCTTTCCATTTGCCCTGGTTCCAGTATGTGGATGCAAGGCCTCCTATACTAGAGAGTGTGTGTGGATGGTCCTCTCCTAGGCTCTCCTTTCTCCTCTTTACCACCTCCATTCCAAACACCTCTGACTCTACCCAATATCCATTTGCTGAATAGACAGATGCCACTATTGCTGCCACTACTGTATCAATTTCCTGCAGCCTTGTTGTCCCCATTGTTCTGGCTACATGCTGCAAGAGTGTGGGTCCATATATCCAATCATCCTCTTTGTATCCCACTGCTAGGCTGATGATTCCAAGGGTTTCTACCTGGCTTTTATGTTTGTTGCTCCCTAGGGTATGATAACCCCAATGTTGAACCAAAGGATGAATACTATAGGAGTTGCTCTCTTTGTCAAATTCAAGCAAAGAGTATGATGAAAGTGACTTCACAATCCCCTGGAAGACCCAAGAGTCCCACCCTGACCTTTCCTTTCCTAATAGTTCCAATAGGTATTTTACCCTGTCTTCAAGATCAACATCCTCTAGGACCAGCCCTGACAAAGCAGCTCTTTTAAACATCTCCTCTGAGATACCTTCTCGATGAAGTAGGGAGCAGACTTGTAGGAATGCTCTTGCTGGCCCTTCAAGTTGATCATAGCTCAGCTTCCATGTTGCATACAGAGCTGGATCATTTTCTTGAATACCTCTGTGCTGAAGCAATTGATCACGTTGATCCTGAAAGAGATCTTGGTAGTGCCGTAGTGCAATTGAACAGGATTTGATATATCCCCCAGCCTGGGATATAGCTAGGGGAATGTAACCAAGTTCCTATAATTGGATTTTAGCTTGGTATATATTAAAGACCTGCAAACATGCCTCCACTATATGCTGTGCTATCCTCTCATTTTCTCCAGTCTTTTCTTCCCCTGAACGCTCAAAAAGGAGGTCTTTTGCATCATCCAGACTCATCCCTCCAACGAGCACGTCCGCATCACTGCCTACGGCATAGACTCGAAGTTGTCGGTTTCGTGTCGTGACCAGGATATTGCCATATCTACATTGAGGAAAAAACTGGCTGAGGTTCAAACCCACATCGTCTGCATTGTCGAAGAAGAGAAGCCAGTTCCTTTTGTCATTCGGACGGTCCGCAAGCCATTCCAGGCTCGCATCTACCGACTTCTCAATGCCTTCCGGAATGGTGGTGGTGAGCGACGCTTTAACAGTTTGTTCATTTGTAGCGTCGATGGAGAAGATGTCCGTGAAGCTGTAGACAATAACTGTAAGGGTTTACAGATTGTATGTCGCTACAAATAGGCCTCACCTTGTGGACTGCTCATATAGCTGATATTCTTCCAAAAATTTAAGTGCGATTTGAGTCTTTCCAGCCCCTCCAAGACCATGCAATACGAAGACGCGTCGAGATTGGCTGTCCGAGCGGAAATAATTGTGCATCTTGTTGAGGATATCCCTGCGGCCTTGAAACGATGGGACAGCACTTCGTAACCTAGACCTTGTTTTGCGCTCAGTTGAATGAGGTGGACCGGGTGAAACTGATAGAAGAAATATATAGATACATCGACACATGCTATGAGATAGCGCCATACTTAGCAGTCCGGGGGTAAGGTGCCCCTTTGGTGACCCAATTTCATCCACCAAAGAGGTCAGCGTAGTTTGAACCAGGGCATCCGATAAATATTGGGACGTGTGGGATCTCACTTTATCCATCTTCTCCCATTCCGAAAGCTTTACCTCTTGCATCCCCTGATCGACGTTGAGTCGATAATAAGTCCTTGGCGATTGCGCAAAGCGTTTGTAAGTGCTCTGATGTACATTGTCGCAGTCGGTAGCTATTTCTATAATCGCGTTCACGACATTTGTCGGCAGATTTCGCTGAAAGGGCCCGGGCTTCGGGATGCTGGGAGGGAATGGCCGACCAGCACCAACACTCACCAAGCACCCAATTTTCCGAGACGGAAATAGATTGTTGGCCTCGTCTAATAGTAGGGAGGTAGGATTGTTACTTCCCATCCCCCCGTCGATATAGGGCTGATCCCCCCCAATTATAATACGCTTGAAAAAGGTAGGCGCCGCTGACGTCGCACGAGCTGCTTGCCAAATTGTGCAATCGGTGGGCGTTTGATGAGACCGGTACGTCCTAAACAACACAGGTAACCTCATGCTGTTTGCATTCCTAGCACAAACGAAGCTAACAAGTTTTAGGCTCAGGACGACACTAGAAGAGAGCAGCTATGATGGACTTACGTTCGACAAATTTGGGACTCTCCAACATCCAATAAAGGTGAGTCTGGATTACCCAGCTCTTCGTTCACCACCGATTTAAGTGCGGTTTCAAGTTTCGTTGCACTAAACATGCCGTCTCCTCCCGGTCGCTTTGATTTCGAAAACACATCCTTTACTAGCTGATCGTAGCATAAGATAGCTCGATCCACGTCCATTCTAAGCCGGCCGAGCATCAGGGCGATTATCCTGCCATAAATTAGTGAGGAATGATGTATGTGGATGGCGAAAGTTGCGTGCGCACCCTCCAGTGCTAGTTCCGCCAATTAGATCGAAATAATCGCACGGTTTCGGTATACCGTCAAGCCTCTCGTTTTCTTTCACCATCAGACGGTACATAATCTCCCTGACGATGATGAGCTCCGAAAGTCCACGAATACCACCACCATCTATAACTTAGTTAGCGATTCCGCGAGTTGGGCGACGCTATTTACCAAGTGCCAGTAATCTTAAAGGACGTTCCTCTCCTAAAGAAGTCATCGATGAGATGAAAAGGATAAGCTGCTGGGAAATGTCAACGCAAACAACCTGTCAGTTGTAGCCAAAACAAGGAAGAGATTGGCGCTAAAGGACTGGATCTCCGAGAGGCAAATATTCGTCAAGCAAATGCTATAACTTCTCGCTTGACTTTTCTAGACGAGTGCCGCTATTACCGGAAGCTAAAATGAACATCGATAGGCTATACCTGTGACGGTACCCGCGAGCCTCGACGTTCCTATTCGGCTTCCAAATTTCCCGAAGCCTCCAGACCAGACCCCTTTTATATATCGATAATGCCTAGTAATCCCCCTACAACTACACGCCATGACTGCCGCCAACAATCCACCTACCAGAGCACTCACAGATCATGAACTGTTGACATCTCTGGGATACAAGCAAGAATTCCGACGTGCATTTCGCCCAATTGAGGTACCTACATGCTATCAACTATATCTTCGCCCCACTTACGAGCTCTCTCAGGTGTTCGGAGTAGCATTTTCCGTCATAGGAATTGTTCCATCCATTGCTTCCGTTCTTTTTTACCCTATATCAAATGGTGGAGGACCTGCTATGGTATGGGGGGTAAGCATTAATCAATTCATACAAGCGTTGGTCAGATAATGATAAATCATAGTGGGCTGTCGCTAGCTTCTTCCTGCTTCTTGTGGCCATGTCGTTGGCGGAATTGGCTTCTTTTGCGCCGACATCTGGAGGGGTACATTTACCATCATACGCGAGTGCTACATCAACTGACTACTGACCATCCCAAGCTGTACTTTTGGACATATTCACTATCATCGCCTCGCTGGCGTGCGATATCTTGCTGGATTGTAGGATGTAAACATCTCCTAAAATTTGTTAATATTTTAGTCTAAATTACTTTCAAGATGCAAACACATTCGGCTGCATCGCTTCATTTGCGTCTGTCAACTGGGGCTGTGCTGTGCAGATAATGGCGGCTGCCAAAATTGGGTCGGACGGGAGTTTCTCGAGCACGTCTGCTCAAACCTTGTAAGTTCATTAACTCCCTACATAAGCACGCACAATACCAATATACCCTAGTGCCCTGTATGCTGCGATTTCATTCACTCACATGTGCCTTTGTTGCCTTGGCACGACCCTTTTGGCACGGCTCCAGACGTGCTTTATTGTCCTCAACATTCTGTATGCAAGTTCTCTTATCGCCCACTCCACACTAAATCTCAACGCAGGTTGTGTTTGGCTATCATCGTGGCCATCCCTATCGCCACTCCGCCGAACCTCAAAAATTCGGCAGAATACGCTTTATGGAGGCTAGAAAATAGTGAGATAACATCTTCCAATCATTGGCATTCATCTAGATGCTGTCTGTTAGTAAGCGGATGGCCAGATGGTTATGCATTCCTATTGAGTCTTACTTCCCCGCTTTGGACATTAGGTACATGTACCTTATACTCGTTCATTTGGGACGACAACTGACGCCTTCCATTCCATAGGTTCTCTTGATGCAAGCGTACACATCAGTGAGGAGGCCTCCAATGCGGCGACAGTTGTTCCATGGGCAATGGTCCTAGCCGTGGCTGCCGGAGGCATCCTAGGCTTTGGTATGTTGTTTCTTAACGACCGCCGCCAGGGCTAATGTCATCTTGTTTTTTTTAGCCATCAACATGTCGCTTGCATTTTGCATGGGGACTGATTTACAAACGCTCTATTCCAGTCCACAGCCCATGGCCCAAATTCTATTGAATAGCTTTGGCAAGAGTGGGTTTTTGGCCGTCTGGGCACTTTTAATCGTTGTACAGTATGTCGCCATCTCGACTATCCTGGTTTTTACCCCTTGACTGTGACTGGGTTAGGTACATGATGGGAGTGGATATGGTACAAGTCTGTTTTCCCTGTTGGTTAAACGGTGTTCTGATTTTTTTTCAGCTTCTGATCACAAGCCGTCAAACATTTGCATTTAGTCGTGATCGCGGTGAGTATCAGCCATTTCCAAAACAAACAAAAAACAGCCGTTTTCAAGACCAACAGCTCTCCCTTTCTCTGAGTGGCTTTACAGGTTGGACAGACACACAGCCTCGCCCGTAAACTCGGTCTTATTTGATGTTGTCGTCGCCTTGTCACTTGGGTTACTCGTGTTTGCTGGAGATCAAGCCATCGACGCCGTCTTTACTTTGGCAGTAACGGGAATTTTCGTTTCCTTTATTATTCCTATCACAGCGCGATACTTGGGTTCCAACGACTTCAAACCTGGGCCATTCTCTCTTGGAATCTACGTAAGTCGTTTACAAAAAACGGGGGCTCCATTCCATGTGACTAAAAACAAAGGCGTTTTATCTAACAAGAGTTTCGCCGTTTCAGCAGTTGCCGTGTTGTTCATGTTCCTGTTGTCCGTCGTGTTCATGTTTCCAGCATCACCAAGACCGAGCCCCGCAGAGATGAACTACAGCTCAGTTGTTTTTGGCGGAGTCCTGCTTTTTTCGCTCGTTTGGTATTATTTCCCCAACTATGGTGGCGTTAATTGGTTTACGGGTCCAGTTTCCAATGTCGGCTCGGACACAGCGCATGGTGTTGGTTGCGAGTCGGAGGTACCGATAATGGAGCCAACATCGCCTGATGTATGACGGCAATGAAATATGGCTAAATGCATAGTTGCTCAAAGAATGTGATATTTTAGACTTTCGGGACTAGATGCATGAATGTGTTGATTTACGGCATCCATAAAAACCGGAAATCAGCACCACCTTTGAATCGACTACAAGGCGCAAATGTATTAGATTGAGAATTGCTGTGTAGCTGCTTTCTGTGCTACGCGAATTAAGGTCCTGTAACTGCAGACCGCGATTTTAATCTAGTTGAACGATAGAAGCGACGAAACACAGGTTCGAAGTTCATGAAGGCTTGGTATCGTTAACGTTCCGTGTGTCGCCGTCATCAAATGGATCGAGGTCCGAGGTGCTCGAAGCCGACGAAGGCGAACCAACTCCAACTCCACCTCGCCCATCTAGCGACTCTCCGGATAACACCTCATGGACACCCACAGTGAACGGCGAAGGGCCCTCCCAGTCTAAATCATCACTGTCTGTGTTTGCCACTGCTTCATTGGACAATGCTGGCGATGCTTTCCCGGATGGGTCAGGAAAATCAAAGCGCTGAAGCCGATCGAGCGTCCCATGAAACACTTCATCGGATTGGGATTCTTCGAAGCTGGGCAAGGCTTCTGGAGATGGTGAAGTGGCGGAGGAGCCCGTATTGGACCTGTGCGAGCGCATGGCCCATGAGCTGGCAGGAAGAGGTTGTGGCGCTGGTAAAGGTAGACCGATCCCGTACCCACTATCTTCGTTCGGGGGTGTGGGAAGTTGTGCATCGATCGTTATATTGTCATCCATTCTGGTCCTTGGTCTACTTCGTGCTTCTTCGATCTTATGATGCGATTTTCCTCCAAGGGGTTTTGCCGTCCGCCGACGGTAAAACAGAAGATAGGCATTTGCATTCTGGAAGTCGGGGTAAGAGGAGGATCAATGAAGAAAGATCAAAACGTACAACTGCGTCTGAAGCACGCGCGGGCTTCACATAAGAGTCATCGAAATGATACCATTCACTGTTGAGATGGTTGAGGGCATAAGCGCGATAGTGACCACCCCCGAGACCTCCCATATGCTCATCTACCCCGAAGAGGTCGTAGATGGGAGGTTCGTCTAGATCAGCAATCTGATACTCTTCAAGATTCGTGACCCCTTGTTCTACCAGTTTTTTCGCGACGGCCCGTTGCCCAACCATATCGCTAAGATCCAAGCCCTCTATAGGGAAGTCAATAAACGTATCAATTTTATCCCTCAAGGTCCGATTGTTGCTGAAACGTTTTAGATGGACGACAAGGATATCTGGCACCTTCCAGATATCAAACTTCTTGGTCGCTTGTTGGTGCTTTTTGCATTGAGGACAATACCATAAATCGTCCTCACCCAGCATTTCCTCTTTCGTGAACTCATCCAAACAGTCCTGTAACGAGATGCCCTTACTACTCTTCTCTGACGCCGCCTTCCTTGATTCGAGATACTCCGGATGATGGAATTCCTCCCACTTCTCCCAAAGCGCATGATCCCATCGCGAGCTTTCGTCACCGAAATAATAAGCTTTCATATTCTCGTCAAATTCACAATAGAAAGCATCCCCTTCGCGCAGAAGAACGGCTTGGGTTTCGGCTTCATCGATGCGGCGATCCCATGGCTCGGAACGGTTGTTGTTGTGATAGGTAAATTGTGTCCCATATTCCTTGTGATTGACCAGCAAGCGGAGGGCAAAAACGTCCTTTTTGGGTCCGATGCGGTTGAGAGCGTATTCCGTTGGTGTGCTGATCCCGTTATCTACTGTACCCCTCTCGTCCACGATGTCTCCTTCAGAAGGGCCGGACGCCTGCACGGTGATCACCTCGCCATTCTCCTTTATTTCCGTGAGCGAGTCCGCAGGTTGAGAATTGTCATAAGGAATTGGAACCTCCTCCATTTCCGAGTCGGTTGAAGCTTCTTCCCATCGGAACAAATCCCTCGCGTTGGTAGTCCAGCGTTGTAATTGTGTTAACACCACGTTATACATTGCATCGACATCGGTGGCTTGTTCTCGAGTGATGGCCACAACACTAGGGTAACCAAATACAGTGGGACCCTTGTTTGCCAAGTAAGTCGATCGCACAGGTGGGTTGAGCTGGCAAAGGTACACGGGAACAATGAAAGGGTCGTTAGGTTGCCGTTTGTAAGTCCTGCTTTGTTGGGCGTGGCAAGGGAGCTCAAAACAGACAATAACATCATTCTCAGCCATATCACCACATGAGAGACTATCGTCCAAGTTTTTGTAGAATCTATGGTTGAATATTTCCAGTGTAAGGAGCTAAAAAAGCATGAGACGGGCAGAACAGAAGAATGCTGGTATTGTAGCTCACGTTGTCTGGGTTCACATTCATCCATCGACCAAGGAGAGCGCGAAGGTCTTTGAAGGAAGCATCTCTATTGATTTCTACGGGAATCTGGAAACAGTTAACTTTCAAATTGCTGTGCAATGTGAAATATCACACCTTGACGTGGGGTTGCTGGAGATCCCAAGGAACATAAAAAATACTATGCCTCCACTTCTTGTGAACAGGAAGGGGTAGCGTCAGGTACATGAATGGGTCAAATGTGATGGAGACCTAGATAGCCATGAGGATGTGTACTGAGATGCATCGGGATGACACAAACCTTTTCACATTCAGGACAGATAAGCGTACTTTGATATTGGCCTTGAAACAAATCGACGATGACACTATCGTTTCGCTTCATGTATCCTTCCCAGGACTCCTTCGCAAGCTTTACAAGTTCTATATCACCTCCACCTTCCCAATCGGGCTTTTCAATGTAAGGTTTTTTCAACACACGATTGAGATCCTCATGAAGACCATCCAGCAGGAATGCAACCAACTCCTGAGAATCGTGCTGCTGATAACCGCTGAACTGGGGAGCAAAACGCTGAAGCTGTATTTTGAACTCGCGTGGCGAGTATGAAGTAGATGACCCAGAATTAGCCCATATGCGTTGGAGGAGAGCACCGAAAGCTTCTGCGATGGCTCCATGCATACCCAAAGGGTTGTCCGGATTGAGCTCCTCTTGATATAGGCCAGCTATGAGAGGACGAGGTGGGCATAACGTTCAATGCGATAATGAACAATATGTACTCAGAAAATACTCTGTGAGCTCTTTATTATGAGCCAAGCACTGGAGAGCAGAATTCATGAAACAAGTGTTTCCCCTAGAGTAATATGTGAGTACAAGCCCACGAAGTAAATAAGTTTGAAGCAGACATGTTACCGAGACCTAAAGTTCCTGGTTCCAGTGCTCTCTGTGATGTAGCTCTCCACGACGACGACGACGATGATGCTATCGAATCATAGAAGCTGTCAACCTTTGTAACAGAAGTAGACGCGGAGGCCGTGGTAGGTTTCGACATCCGGTTGAAAAAGCCGTCTTTAGAGTCAAATAGTGGTACAGGTTGCCCAAGGGATGTGGGTGGTGGTGGTTGTACGTGCTGAAGCGATGTTGCACTCGTGCCTGGCGTAAAATCAACGACAAAGCAATCACCCCATTGAACTCCTTCGTCTTCGAGCGTCCTGTCGGTGTCCTCTAAAATCTTTCCTTGATGGCTTGCAAGCTCTGATCGAGGAAAGTCAAATGACGTCCGTGTCTCATCTACCATGTCTATTTTCCACACGCGAGAAGGAGTTTGGTTAACAAACTCCGGAGGCAGTACAGTTGTGAGCCGCTCTTTAAGTGTCTTGACAGTTTCGCCAGAAGATATAACCAGAGTTCGATAGTTTGTGCTGGAGGACTTGCTGCCATCGACAAGTAGAAAGACCTTCAAAGTTGGTGGGCGAAGCTCAAGGGACGTTTGTTTCGACGTTCCTCTCTGAATTACATGTCGCGGAATGGGATGAATGGCTTCACCGTACCTAATGGCAAGTTATAGGCGCCAAAAAAAAAAAAAGAAAAAAAAAGAGCATATGACATACCAATAGAAAAAGCATCTCCATACTTCTTCAGGCACGAACTCTACATCAACTCCCTCAACTATGGGATGGTGTAGGTTCCCGTACTGGTCGAACAACGGGGTGTTGTCGACTGGGCCAAGACTATGTTCATCAACGGTGCCTTCTTTGTCTACCACACCAGTCAAAGCTATTTTCCAACGTCTCCACCAATCTCGTGCCACCAGATACCATACCTCTCCGACCTTCATCGCGCGGCCTTTTTGCTTCTCAACAAAAGCGAGTCTTATCTCAGGAGGTGATGTTTTCTGAAGTAAAGACCTCGAATCCTGCAACTTGGGTGGACTTAAAGCATCAAGAGGTATCATATCATCTTCTCCTTGTTCCGTCATGTAGGCATCAATTGCTTGACTGGTATCGGCAATGGATAAAGTGGACATCTGATCGGTTCTGGGACTGGTTGCTGTTCCATCATAGAGATTAGAGTTTGCGACTGTGCGTTTGAGCGACGAAGATGACGCATCAGACTGCATGGACTGACTTCGTTGGCGTTTCCGACTTGGCTGTGTGGCTTCGTCAGGAGATGGTGAGCCCGCTGGAGAAGTTTGCTGAGACATTTAAATTACTGTAGGATGGTCGTAGAAGAGACCAAAAGGAAATCTGGCCAGCCTCTCGGTCCAGGAAATCAACAAAGGAATGACAAAATAACAAAATGAGCAATCGTGAACTTGGACAGGACATGGCCATGAGTCACGTGGATAACTTAGTCATCACACCTCTTGTCTTGCAGCTTGCTCGCAATGAAATCAAATCTACTCTTTCTGGTCTTATTTTCGGCGAAGAATTATTTCACCTAAATAAGCTCTCTACCAAGTGTGTATGTACGAGCCCTTCTTGCGGTGTTACGACAGGAAACATCAATGTTGTGCTTGATGCGCGTGCTTCTCATAATTATGTTCCAAGTTCTTGCGATTCGAAGCGCGTCTTCTTGACTATTAACCGTCATGTCCGCTCAAAGTAAATCATTTTCTTGCTCGAGTAATGATCTATATCTAACATGAAGAACTCACAGACAAGCACTTTATTAACACTCCTGCATCTCTTGTCCTCGACTCCCTCCGAGGTCTTTGTAAAGTCAATCCACAACTTGCCCTCGATGAGGACAACAAAAGTGAGCATGATCAAATCCATGATTTATACCAGCTGAGAAACGAGTTTTCAGCCGTCTATCTCCACTCTCATGATCGTTCAAAAGTCGCACTCCTTTGTGGAGGTGGATCAGGGCATGAACCTGCTCACGCAGGCTACGTTGGTAAGGACTTTCGAATCTCCCGTCAGACATATCACTTACAGACGTACAAATCACTAGGTGAAGGAATTCTTACAGGTTTGGTCCTCTCACCTGACCAGCAACATATGACATATTCCATTGCATAAGGTGCCGTTTGTGGAAATGTCTTCGCTTCTCCAAATGCCAGTCAAGTTCATCGTGGGATAGAACTTGTGGACAATGACAAGGGGTCCGACCTTCTTCCCTTGGCAGCTGTCTTACTGACGCGGATTTTTTAGAACTGTTATCATCGTCAAGTACACTATTTGCAGCCATCTTACCGATCGCGTCATAAACTATCTTATAGGAACTACACCGGTGATATCCTAAATTTCGGCTTGGCTAAGGAACAATATTCCGCACTTCATTCGGAGAAAGCTGAACAAGTCAAGTTTGTAATTGTCGGCGAAGATGTTGCTGTAGGCAGAAGCCAAGGAAGTATTGTTGGCAGAAGGTGTGTACGCTGTAGTCTAAATCTTATCACAAATCTGATTCCTTCAGAGGGCTAGCAGGGACTGTACTTGTATACAAGATTGCTGGTGCCCTCGCGCAACGAGGTGGCACCTTGGACGAGGTCTACAATATCGCTCAGTGGGTTGCTTCGAATGTAGCAACTATAGGTGTCGGGCTTGAGCACTGTCATGTATGCGATGTATATGGAGGGCTCTTTGTTATTGAACATACAGTTCTCTAGGTCCCTGGAACCGCTCCGATGACTTCGTATCTCAAAGACACGGAAATCGAGATCGGGATGGGTATCCACAATGAGAGTGGCAACCGTCGTGTTTCCCCCACTCCGCCTTTAAATGAGCTTGTTCCTCAGCTTTTGGATCTCCTGACCTCCACTACCGATGCAGAACGATCTTTCCTACCGTTTCACGGCAAATCTGGAACAGACGAAGTCGTACTGCTGATCAACAATCTAGGAGGCATAAGCGAGCTAGAGCTAGGTGCAATCGCCGGAGAAGTTTACAACGCTCTCTACTCGCGAGGGGTTGTAATTCATCGCGTTCTGTCTGGGAGCTTCATGGTTGGTTATGGTTTGATCTCCTATATCACCCACTGTTTGGGTTGACTACACAACGTAGACGAGTTTGAACATGCCAGGGTTCTCGATTACTTTACTTCTTCTACCACAAAAGGACGACAAGAATGCTCCTGAATCATCCCTTCTTCTTTCACTCCTCGATGAGCCAGCTGATGCACCTGGTTGGAAGTGGTCTTCTCGTGCTTCCCCGCTAGCTCGCTCTCCGGTTTCTCATACCGCTCGAGGGACAATGAAGTCGGCGCTTGCATCCGGGACTGGAAAATCCAAAATGACTGGCCCTGGTTCCTTTAACATTAATGTCGAGCGGGCATGCAAGGCCGTTATTGCCGCCGAGCCAGAAATCACCCGAATGGACACCATCGCTGGCGATGGAGACTGTGGGCTCACTCTTAAGGTAAAATCATTGGTTCGTCATTTGGCCAAACCTTTGACACCTCTTAGGCTGGCGCTGAAGGTACCGTCCTAACTCAGACTTGATAAGAGCACTTGCATCATAACGGTTACCATAGCCATCTTGAACAAGCTTTCTGACGGCAAAATCGATAAGAACGATGTTGTCGGTTCCATCATCGCCATTGCACAAGTAGCAGAAGAAGCAATGGGAGGTACAAGTGGCGCACTCTATTCGTAAGTCACGCCAATCAAATACGAACATCCAATCGACTTGCTTCATCTAGAATCTTCTTCTCCGGCCTTGCACAAGGTCTTCAGTCTCAGCGTGATGCAGGTTCCAACTCAACCATCGGCGCAGACCTGTGGAGTAAAGCACTTGATCATGCATTGAATAAACTTTACTCTTACACCCGTGCTCGCCCCCCTTCTCGCACCCTCGTTGACCCGTTGGCGGCCTTTGTTCAACAATTAGCTAATAATCCCGGGAGTGGATTTCGAGAGGCTGTTGAAGCGGCGGTATCAGCCACAGAAAAGACCAAGGAAATAGAAGCAAGGGCCGGACGTAGTGCCTATGTGGACGGAGATCGTTTGAGACAGGAGAAAGTCGCAGATCCGGGCGCTTGGGGAGTAAAGACCATCTTGGAAGCTTTGGAGGTTTGAATCTAATTTCAAATAAGTGTATAATTATCTAAGTGTAATAAGCCGTTGGCTTAAAGTTTACACAATTTTCGACATAGTTTACGGTACCTGTGAAAGTCCGTATCAGTATCATTCATATGCTAGGTGTTATAGGGGATCAAAATCTCCATTCTTGCATACAAGAACCCAAATTTATTTCGACAGAACCATATCACGTACCCCTAATAACCCATAAATTTCAATAGCCCGCAGGTTTAGGGGGACCACCGACTCGGTGGGCGCATAAAACCCATAACCTTCAATATCCAATAACCTGTAGGATTTTGGAGGGTGATACCCCGTGGACCCCCACGGACTGATCCGGGGCAATAATTATCTTAGCATAAATATATAAAATCTACAAAAGAGTAAGGTAGGGTAGTCAAGCATACTCAAAGAACAGGTAAAAACCTGCAAATATGATCTCCTTTCAAAATCAGCTACCAGGAAGTGGTCTCTAGGAGCAGCTAGATGATGATGTAAACCTGGTTGACGAAGCATGCCTGGTCGAGAGGCTTGTGAACGCTCCGGAGTATGAGCAAGAACTGGCAAAGCTTGCCCCAGAGCACAAGGAGAAACCAATCCAAGAGGCTCTTGCAACCTTGTTAATTTGATTTTTTTTGCACGTCGTCCGGAGGAGGGGTGTTGGGTGTCATACTCGTCTTAAAGAAGCTCAGCCAGCTCATTCTACATGTATTACTGATTATTTTGAGTGCTCTTATATAATTCGTTGCTAGATCTATATGGCCCAACACAATACCGGAAAACACGGGCCGAAAGTCAATGTCTGTTCACCGAGACAGTACTTATGGGTTAAGACAGAGTCATCTGTAGTCATGTCAAGCATAATAATGGAGGTGAGTGTAGGCTGCACATGTCAACATCTCGTGCAATCACACATCTGTGTAGAGCTAGTCAGTCACATATGCTAAAAGCCCATCATATGAATATGAAGATTGCAACAAAGGGACCACATGCTCCTCGTATAAAGAAGTCGACGACATCTGTCACGTACTTGATAACCGCGATACACATGCAAGGATTTTGGGGGCTCATGGGTTCGTCAAATGGTGGCTGGCAGATTCTTCGGAGGCCGGAGCGAGATCCCCGTCAT
Source organism: Calocybe gambosa (assembly GCA_900068965.1). Taxonomy (NCBI): domain Eukaryota; kingdom Fungi; phylum Basidiomycota; class Agaricomycetes; order Agaricales; family Lyophyllaceae; genus Calocybe; species Calocybe gambosa. The sequence goes on from CEMU01569280.1 coordinate 22,630, forward strand.
CAAGGTGCTGTCAGCTGTACATACCAGCGCAGAGCACATGGTCATGGGGGCATGGACTCAAGAATTGTAATATTGTTACTAGGTCAGAATCCGCTTCAGTCGGAGATTGATATCAGTAAAACATACGGAGGGTTCAATGGATCAAGAATGAGAGGAGATATTCATTAAGGGAAATACATGAAGAAGATTCGTTAGCCTCAACGTGGATGCAGATATATTACTTTGAACATGGTATGCGAGATATATCCACCCCATGAATCATGACTGCGTATTGGGACGCGTGAATAAATACAAAAACCAATTCGCGAGAAAACCCCCAGAAAGAAAATCATAGGTGATGGGCCTTAGACCTTCTCGTCTGAATGGTTGTCCTGGGCGATAGGCTTTTCTGTGTCCATCCCCAATGTCTTGTTCTCTGCCATCAGGCGTCGGCGGTATGATACTGATTTCATGGGGGTTGTGTGGAGGTACAAGAGATCGATCTGCTCGAGGGACAGGCCCTTGGTCTGTTGAGATGGAAACGTCAGGGCGAAAAAGAAGCGAGCTGTGTAAGCATGAACGCACCTCGGGAATGCAGAAGTAAGTGAAGATGATGCAGCAGAAGCATGTGGAACCCCAGATGAAGAACACCTTGGCTCCAAGCCCAGCAGATCCAGGCTCCTTGTTCACGAGGTAAGGGGCTGGGAAGATTACGTCAACCGATGGTTAATCGTGGGAGAGAAAAGAGAGTCAACATACTGGCATAACCAATTCCAAAGTTCCATAGCCAGTTGCTTGCGACGGAAAGTGACATAGCCTTGGCGCGAACCTGCAAAGGGAAGATTTCGCCAGTGATGACCCAAGCAATGGGACCCCAAGTCGAAGCGAAGAAGGCCTATTGAAATTTCAGTTCATGACGAGTCCAATAAATGGAGCCGAAATACTTACGATGTAAATGCAGACGAAAGCGATCAGAACCTTCTGGCCGGCAATGTTTTGGACTGAAATCGTGACACCAACGATAGCAACAATGAACTCGCAAATACACATGCCAGCAGCGCCAATGAGGAGCAGTCGGCGACGTCCGAAGCGTTCCACTCCCCACATACCAGGCAATGTCATGAACACATTAACGATATTGGTGGCGATGGAGATGAGGAATGGATCACTGATTCCAGAGTTTTGGAAGAAGGTCGTGCCGTAGTAGAAGATGAAGTTGACTGGAATTAGAGTATGTTAGATCTGATATACTTGCCACGAACGATCTGGTTGGACTCACTTCCAGTAAGCTATTGAAATGGATTCGAATAAGACGAGGACGGAAGCAATTAAGAAAAATAGTGCTAACCTGTTGCCATGCCTGAATGAAAATACCACTGAGTGTACGTAGAGCAATCTTGTTCTTCGTAAACCTGAAGCAGTCGAGGTAGGAGCTTTCACCAAGCGCTAATTCGGCTTCGAGATTGGTACGAATCTCAGCGAGCTCGCTTTCAACTTCAGGGTCGTTGGGAGCGTAGCCAGTCAATCGGCTCAGGGAAATAGCGGCATCTGCATCACGGCCACGCTTGATGAGCCAACGGGGCGACTAAGACAGCCAGCCAGCCATGACTTGTGAACTTGTGAAATTTGACATGTAGAATGCTGTCACTTACCTCAGGGAGGAGTGACATTCCTCCTGCAAGAATAGCAGCCCAGATGAATTGGATGGCGATGGGAATACGATAGGAGCTGTGATCATCAAAGTTCTGTGTAGCATTGTTGATGACGGCGGCAATGAGAAGACCGATTGTGATAGCCCATTGGTACGTTGAGACAACGGCACCGCGGATCCACTTTGGCGAGCTGTCAAACAGTGAGTGATGTGTCAAAACGGGTAAATATGGACGTACCACTCGGATTGATACATGGGGATCAAGCAAGAAACCAGACCAACACCAAGACCAGCGAATACACGTCCGACGACCTGAGATGAAGTGAGTTTTTTCGCACCAAGTGTGGAAGATGGTTAGGATACATACGAAAAGCGGAATTTCAGTCGCGGCAGTTTGCATAGCTACTCCGGCAGAGAAGACGAGACAAGCGAAGACGATGCCCCATTTTCTGCCCATATAGTCTGTATATTACATTGGTAAGGATTTTTGATGAAAAGGAAAGAGGTTCATACCAGCAGCGGGAGCGCCGAGCAGTGCACCGAAGAAAGTTCCAGCGGAGAGAATAGATACAACCAGAGACTCGTTGGAAGAGGAGATGTTGTATCCAGACTTGGTCGAGGAATCGGGATGACCAAAGGTCCTCAACCAATCCTTCATCTGTTTAACACCGCTGATAACACCAGTGTCATAACCGAAGAGGATACCACCAAATGCGCTGAATGCTAGATAAAAAGTTGATGAAAATATTCTATTGGGGGGGAGCAAGACCGCTGACCAGTCATGGCAATGCCAGCAAATTTGTTCTGCGGGAAATGTGAGATTGGTTCGAGTGAGCAGAAAGGATGAAGAATGATACCTTTCGCGAACCAGCCTCAAGGCCGTCGCCAGTTGCAATTGCGCCTCCAGGCATTTTTGTGACAGAAAGAGGGGGTACGTGGTGGTGGGCTGGGAGTACAGAGCTGTCGGAGCTAGCCCGAGGTCGTTAGAGCGCATTTTATAGCCAAAAAAAAATAATCAAAACGACCATGTGGAAGAAGCAAAAAAAAAGGCGTCGAGATCGAATAAGATCGGTGATGGAATCTGACCAAAAAAGGCAATCCATGCTTACCATTAGTTGTTTTTTCCCATGCTCCCGACCCCCGAACTCCGACGCAGGCCATGATCACTTTCCAAAATCGAAATGTTGGAAATAAATCAGGTAAGCGACATTCATATCAGGCTAATGGTATATGGGCTCGTATGGGGCATCAACCCCGTGGAAAGAAGAAAAAGTGGGAAACCCACCCCCCGCCCCCTACATTAGCCAAGGCTAAATACCTTCAGGAGGAACATTCGACTCAGGTTGTTATATGTTAAAATACCACCGGATGCTAGAGCTGCTAGGCAGCCGCTCCGCCTCTTTTTTTCTGTTTCTATTTCCAATCCCATAAAATGGGCCCATGGGGAAAGGTTCCTGACCCCTCTCACATGCGGCACAGGATGCCATGTGAAGCCACCCCAATCAGTCCCCAATCAGACCCAAATATATTACATACAATCAAAATTATAATAAGATGCTCCGGATTCGGGTGATCTATATATTAGCGAATTGATGGAATGTGATTGATGCAGTTACCTTTCTTGAGTTCTGGGTATCCACTTCGTTTCTGGGGTGCCCAAGCACTGCCCAAGCTCTTGTGGGCTTTGAATGCCGTTGTAGAGGATCGATCATCCATCTGTCGTGTTACATTCGGACTCCACCAATAGACACACGAAAAGAGCGCGGGACCAGCATTTGAAGTGCATTGATGGGACCTCATCACGAGCTTTTGGCCATAATCCAACTCCGTGTACGTAGGAAAAACAAACATCTCTTACGACTTGAAGCTCGAAGACAACAGAAAATAGCCATAAATGGCCTGGTGACCTTGTACTCTGACAGGCGCAGCGAGCGACGTATACGGACGGAACACAAGCGAGCATTGGAATTGGAGAGAATGATACCGTAAGAAACTCAGAAACAAGGGGAAATAGAAGTCAAATTTCGCCGAAGTGAGCAGGTCCGCCGGCTTCAAACCGGAAAAGGTCAGCAATGGAAAGACTATTCGTCAATTCAACGATGAGATCTTCTATATGCAAACCTTGGGTACAAAAACGGCACCAAATTGACAGTCTTCATACGGATCATGAGGTTTTACATCGGGGGAGCCTCAACGATGACAGCATCGTCAGAAGCGAGAAGCTTTGGCTGGATTCAGACCTTGGTCAGTCCGACGAAAAGCTGATCCGAGTCGAGGGTTGGCTTGCCCGTTGCGTCATCCAGGTCCGATCTCTAGGCAAGTTCAGTTAGGAGCAATCAGGCTGTGTAGGGTCGTTCGACAGCTCTTGGCCAACAAGAAGATGAAGCCAATCAAGCATTTTATAAAAGACACTGGCTCCTTAATCAACTGCAATCAGGGGCTGAAACGCTCCTGAGCAAGTCCTGTATACTAGCCAACTTTGGGACTTTTCGTGACAAAGGTTGGATATCAGCGCACCACAACGTTGGCCTCGCCACTGGTCTCCATTCTTTCTATCCCTTTTTCAAGGGATGGAGATCCGAAACTCGTCGATACGTATGCGCTGTAGGGATTTGGGACGCTGTTACTTGAGTAAAGACTGATGATGTCGCCCGCGTTCAGTGGAGGCACCAAAGACATAACAAAATTACCCTTCGATAGCGCAAAATTCGTATAGTAGCACGTCTCAGGCAATAGACTGATGGTGGGGGCAGTAGAATGTACTGTAAACTCGAGAAGTTGATGACGGATGAGGAGGTTGTAGAACCATTGGAAATGGGTAAGGTCACGCACGTGCTCTTCGGAAAGTCCTGACTCCTCAAGATCAAACAAGTCCAAACAGCGTCATCCGTCTTTTTTCTTTGCTAGCAATATGGGACAAACAGCTTCTCTACCTAGCACACCGACGCCAATCGCCAGGAATGACCAAGTAGCAACAGGAGACCAACCAGCGGCGTGTCCCATTTCGCACAAAGCATCGCCCGAGCCAGCTCAGTGTCCGGTTGACCACGACGCTCTAAATCCCCTCAACCATATGCCTCATCTCACACAAGATGCCGCGCCGGAACAGACAATAGCTCTACCAAAGGAAAGAATGGAGTCTTCCATCCCCCGAGATAACTCGAATAGGTGGTCATATCCCTCACCTCAACAATTTTACAATGCCCTGGTGCGCAAAGGTTGGGAAACTCCGGAGGAGCATGTGGAGACTATGGTTGAGATTCACAATTTTTTAAATGAGCGGGCGTGGATGGAGGTACTTAAATGGGAAGAAAGAGAGTACAGGTGACCATTAGTTTTAATGACGACACCGCTGCAAGGAATACTCATTCGCCGCCATCATTTTTAGACATGGCGATATACAGCTCGCACGGTTCAAAGGTAAACCAGGCGAACTGTCACCTAAGGCTCGTTTTTGGATGTTTGCAGGATGGCTACTACCGTCACGGTTCAAGTACAACAATCTCTCCTTAACACCGAGCTAGGAAGCTAACGAGTATAATTTAACAGTGCGGAGCCTCCGTTCGACCGGCACGATTGGATAGTGCGTCGTCCGCAGACGGGTGAAGAAGTCCGATATGTTATTGACTATTACTCCGCTCCCCCCGAATCAGACGGCTCGCCTGTTTTCTCGCTTGACGTGCGGCCGGCTTTGGATAGTGTTGGAAGTGTCAAGCAGCGGATAGCAGTGGCTACCGAGGAGGTGTGGGCAAATTTCCGTCATGCTCAAAAGCCGGATAATACAGTCCGGGAGCCCAAGTAGCATTGTCATGAGGTCAGCCTCTGAGGCTGAATGTTTCAATTTTAAAAACTCTCACATACCCCACTCCATCAGTAATTGTTATAGATGTGCTTTTGTTTCGTCTTAGCCTTTCTCGCTGCTAGCATTTGCAAGCTCCGAGATTCCATTCATGACACGTAGACTGGTATGCTCAGGATCACTTGTCGTGTCAACATAGAGAGGAATGCTACTTGTTGTATAACACCACGTTATTTAAAACCCCAAGGCCTTCCATTCAGTTTTACTCAGTGGCCACATTAAGACGTATCTCTGGACGCGAGTCTTCGCCTCTTGAATAAACCCAGCTAGCATCCAAGCCTCTTTTTCAAGGTGAACGCCGTATACTTTCACCGCCAACTGCAAAAGCTCCTTGATATCGAGATAGTCCGTGAATTCTTTTGCTTTCATATAACTCCTATAATCTGTCGAATGGTCTGCCCAGCCCTTAAGCTTAAGCAGAAGGACTTCCATGAACGGACCAACTGGAATATCCTTGAATCGCTCCAGGTGCACAATGCGCTGGGCGGGGATGTCGGAAATTCCAAGTATTCCAGGTAAAAGGATGTCGACTTTGCATTTGAAGGGTCTGGTTGCGGCGGAGTGTTCCGCGTGCGTATTTGCAAACCACAGCACTCGGTAAGTGTTCCGCGGGTTGGTGGATGCGACAGTGAATAATTGACTGCTTGAGTTTTCCAGGATGCGTTTAATGACTTCTTGGTCGGAGCCATTTATGACGACGACATCGATATCCTAGATATTCTTAGGACTATACAATGATCAAAAGCATTCGCTATGAGCGACCCACATTGGGTATTCTGTTCTTCATGCCATAGACGGCGCAAGCAGCACTTCCAACGAGATACGCTGTAAGACCATGTTGTTTCAGGACATGTATGGTCGCACGAGCAGTTTGCCGTATTTCTTTTCCAGTGAGATTTATGTTATAGTGGTACATGACGGTCAGGCTCTCAAGCTCTCAAGACTGAAACGCTAGAGTTATCACTCTGCGTGTGGGCTGAGAAGCGCACCGGGCCGTATCAGTGCCGTATCAAGGATTCGATGAGGGTGTACAGGACGGCTATGCCTGAACTGGTTCGTGGTGGATTTCATG
>CEMU01569285.1:8284-25066 GCA_900068965.1 Calocybe gambosa
ACTCGCCTCCATAGCATGTGTCAACATCCTTGTTAGTCGGAACGGAACCTTCTCGGGGAACTTCTCGCGATGCATTGCAACTTCGAAGCAGTCGCCAAAATCAATATGGACAACCTTTCCCGTACTACGCTCGAGAAGAAGATTGGACGGGTGACGATCCCCAAGTCCAAGTATGTGCCCGACCATGCTGTTGACGGCAAGCGACCGAGTGTACGTAGCCCGACGCTCAAGCCAATGTTCGGAATTGGCACTCTTCAACCACAGCACTCTGTAGAGATCTTGGCCAGTCGTGTTTTCCAGGGCGTACTCGAAGACTTCGATTTTTTGGAGGAGTGTGAGGCTTTCGTAGTCTGGTGCCATCTGCAGTGAATGAATTAATACCAAAAATATCAATCATTTGCCATAATACAAACCTGTAACATCAAGCGATATTCAATATTTAGGAGAACTTTCCTAGAATCGCGGTAGTCGCGTATAAGGACGTGGAGGGTGTCACTGCCTTGTACCCAGCCAAGGAGACCAGCGTTGGGGGCTAGCGGTATGACAGGATACCGCTGTATGTGCAAGCGTCGCTTAAAGCTATCCGTATCAACTGAAAGGAGAGTATTGACAAGACTAAACAGCTGCATCACTCGTTCGTCCTGGCGGAGGTCCTCATGTCCTGCGGCATGTCAGAGATAGTATACAAAGGTTCCCGCCCCTACCTCACCTTTAAGCACGTACTGATAGTCTCGACCGTCGCTACCCTTGAGGGAGAGTCGACGCGGGCGTTGTTTAGACGCGATGACAGTCAGTTTGGTTGCGAAACTGGATATTTTCACGATGGGTCGTCCACTCTGATATGTTCCTAGTAGGCACATGAACAAAAGAGTTCTTTTTGAGGATAGCTACATACCTGGTACCGCAAGGTCAAGGTCTCGCGATTTCAACAGGTGGGGTGATACATATTGCAGATCTAGCGTTGTTAGTTGCGGCAGTTGCTTCTCAACCTTTTTGAAGACCTGTGCAACTATGCGTAAGTATGTTACCGCGTAGTATTGGGTCAACGGAACACATACGTTGTAGTAAATGTCCCAGGCTTTGTCCAATTCACTTGTATCGCCATGCGTACGCCACCGACGAGTTGCTTCTCGAGCCTCGTGCAAGTCCCTCCCGAACACTTGGATAAATGAGGTTTCGCGCGCAGTTGTTGGTCCCTAGGTGACATATGGCTTATGTACTTGGAACAACCAAAAAAGGATTGACTCACAGCTTCTAGCATGTCATGCAACGGTTCTAATGCTGCAATCATACCATCTGGGTTTTTCTCAGTGAAAAAATGTCGCGATGCCTCCTCTAAGCCTTCATGCCATAGTTCGTGCCATAGGATGGCGACTCGAATCAGCTCGCGGCTGACGACTAAAGCCTACAAAAGACTTAGAGGTTGAGCAATCCGTTTCAGACGACGACATAGTTCGCACCTGCTGTACAATGGTTGGGCTATGTTCTCGCATCCTTTCCATGATTGCGAGTGCTGCATTTCGGCGAGAAGCGCTTGACGACTTCGATGCGACTGTCAAAGGGTAAATAAGCGCCTGTGGATGGTTCCTTCCGACGTCAGCCAGTAGGTTATTAATGTTACGTCGAATGTTGGCGTGGGGCGTTTGTATCCGGGCTATAATCTGCAATAAAGTTGAGCCAATATAGAGCGCACCGTGGCAGGAATCATACCTGAGGTATTACCACAAGCCAGGTATCGACTTCAACAGTGCCAAATCCATTTCCCATTGCATTACTAACTTCGTCAAAGGAGCCGTATTTAAACCATAACGTTAGCAAACGAAGCGTGTCCTGCAGGGCTTCTTCGTTTCTAAGAGATATTGAACGGAAGAAACCTGATGGAATAGGATTAGCGAGAGGAGGTATGATGAAGCTGGAGTATACCATCCACAGCTTGCACAACATGGGCTGAGATCCCACTTCTAGGCCCTTCTGACGCGCGCGTAGAGTGTTGAGCCTCCATGTAGCCAATGACGTCGAAATTTGTGAGTGCCCACGTGTGCCAAGCCTTATACCAAGTAGAATCAAAATGCGTTGCAAGGTAGTAAGAGTGTAAAATGTCTTCAACATTTCGCTAGGATTGATGTGAACATAATGGCGCGTATCAACAGCGGATGCTTACTGCTCCCCAGCTGTCGGCGATCTTTACTTGCCATTCTCCTATTTTAAAATGACATCGTGCCAGGAGATTTGATAACTCCGTTAGCTTCTGTTTTGGTACGCCGGTATGTGCTGGGTTATCCCCGTCTTCAGTCTGCAAATCGCGTGAGAGATTCGTCGCGAATTGGCGAAGAAATTCTAGGCTCTCTTCTTTAGCCCCGGATGCCCACATGAATTTCAGTTGTGCATATATAACATTGGGGGGTGCTTTCGTGTTTTGTACTTGTCCATGATGGTGGCGTAGATTCTAAAACAGATATAAGAATTAGGACTAAGGATAATGAGACGGTGTTCTTACTCGTTCAGGTGACAACAGTGAGTTGATTGTCTTGTCTGCCAGAACCATACGATCTGACTTGCGACATAGGTTTGCAAACTTGATCCACATTTTTGGGTCGGTCTCGGGCTCCAGAACTAGAGTTCTGACTTGTAGGATACGTTGCCAGACCTCGACATCCGGCTGACATCCGCGCAGCCTACTCTGACGTGAGAATACATCGGGTCTTCTATTGGAAATGCTTACCGCTTCATCCATGTCTTTCTCATGGTCTGCTGGCGCTCGGGCTGGTCTGCATATTGTTTGTATAAAATGATTTCTTCCAACTCAGATAGCATCTGCGCCCGGACTATAATGCTAAATGACGGATTCCGGATGAGAGAACGTAGATTGAGAAGTGAAAGGCTAACTTATATAGTCGACCGTATCCTTCCCCAACAAAGGAGCTTAACTCAGGATCCAACAAGTCGCGGGCCTTGGAGATTTGAATGAGGGCATTTGGGAACTGGTTTTGGTGGACTGCAAGAATAGCTCTATAAAATGCACGGTCTGGCGAGTCCGCTTTCATGATAGTAATGTAGTCGTGCATGAGATCCCATTCATCAAGCGACCATGCAGCGGCAGCGGCCATTGGAGCAATTTCGCGCCTGTATTCAGGGCCAGCGTTCGTCCACGTTTGTTGTACTTGGGCCGATAGTTGGTCCCATTCGCCAAGTGCATGCAAGCACTTCATTCGGCCAATCTGGACATTAGAGTCATCCGGATCAAGTTCAGCTTTCCGCCCATAGGCTTCAAGAGCATCCTGCCAACGACCTAAGCGTTCGTACCACTCTTCGTGTTTCGTGACATCGTATTGTTCACGAGCGGTTAGTAGTGTGCCCCAAGCTGCGTCATGCTGCTGAAGGCGTGTGTTAATCGAGATGAGAGATTCAATGACAGCTGGGGAAGACTCGGAGAAGAATTCAAGTTCCTTGTAGTGCAAAGCTTTGGCATAAGCCATGTACTTCATAGCGTACTCTCCCAACGTTCTATGCTCAATCGGAAGAGGTTTCTCCTCATGTTCCATGAACTCCGCGAGGTTGAGCAAGCGATGTATAAGTTCAGGTGGGGCAGTTGTCGAAGTTATTGCAAACTCGATTGATCTAACGAGGTCTTCCTGCGGATCAGTTTGATCAGCCCATGGCAAAAATTGAAGATATGACGAAACGAACCTGATATTGGTCATAAAGGTCAGTCCAGCAAGAAAGGAAAGCGGCGTTGAAAAGTTCCTTGGCAAGTGGAGGGTGTATATCCACAAGACTCATACACGCTCGCAACGCATGGGAAGGCGACTCTTTCATGAACTCCACGCTAAGGCGATGCATCCACTCAACCCAATCTTCGCGCGTGGTCATCTGCGATGTATCCCATGCTTGCTTGAGGTGCTGCTGGTTTACAGCCAATTTAGTCGGCTCGGAGGGCACCGTGACCTCTGGTGCCTTGTTGCTTTCATTTTGACTGTTAGAGGTTAAGTTGGCGCCAATTTTTAGTCAACTGACACTGACAGTATGTCCAGTGCACCTGCCTCTTGAGGGAGCCTTTCACCATTTAAAAGCTTGGTAATCAAGATCTCGTACTTTGGATGAGGTATACGATTCCGAAGTAGACACTGCAACTGTGAATCCCTTTTGCAACGAACGAGTGAGCACAACATACTTTATTGATAGTCGGCACAAATATGGCAAAGTCAGAACCAAGTTGGATCACGAGAGAACAGAGAGTGTCCATAACAGTCATCCTCAATTCGTTGCTAGAGTTCTCTAACACTCGCACGAGAGGATGAATGATACGGGAGGCATGATCTGAAAAGTTGATCCTCTTCGACAAACCGTCAATGGTTTGTATGGCCCTTTTTCGCAAAGGCGTAGTTCCGGGTCCATCTGATCTCTCGTATGTTCTGACAATTATGGGGATGACGAGATGCAGATATTCTTCAATGTTAGTTCCAAAAGTCAAAAATGCGTCAAAGATTTTCATTTGCGTGCTGATCCTTTTGTCGTTGAGCTCTCCATCGAATACCTTTAGGACTAACGGAAGGATGGTGGGTAAAAAGGGCTTGAATTCGGCTTCAAGAGCCTTTCCTAAAGCTTCGATAAGGGCAACAATTGGTAGTTGCAGGGTGACGTTTTCCCAGAGATCGGTGACCAAAGTGAAAATGTCAGCTACAAAGTTTCGGACGTGTTGCTTAACAATGCCAACGAGAATCGCAAGCTGCTCCAAATAGAAGCCAAGTCGAGTGATTGGGCCCCGAGTGACACCCGTAAATGCAGGAATAATCTTCGAAATATTGTTAGCTTAAAGGGCTGAGATTTGCAGAGCAAGATAATACCTGGGGAAGAAATGTCACACATTTCAGCCCTTGCGTCTTGAATATAGACATGATTGCTTCTATAACGGTGGGATGGTGATTATTCAATGCCTGGTCTTTCAAGATAGCTAGGAGCGCTGTGATGACTACCGTTTGGAAATAGTCGTCGGATGCTGCGGGGCCACTGTTCTGGTTTATAGGTACCTGATTAACTGCGATTAACGCCGTCTCGCTGACTTCACTGTCGATCCTGATCTGTTCCACCATGAGACTAGTTTTATGCAGAAGACTAGTTCGCTAAGTATACCTTACGCCGGTAGGGGTCCAGAGCACCCATAATACCTAGTACTTTGACAACCTCCCGGCGAACAGGCTGGTTGGCTTCTGTCCTAAGGATCCTCCCCAAATGTTCCAGTAACTGCGGATGATCGACTAGGGGAGATATAACGTATCCCGTGCTTGAACATACTTGACCAAGGGTGTGTAGAGCAGCGTCCCGTTTGATAAGCGAGGAATCAGAAAGCCGCGATATAATCACCTCCATAAGTTCAGGAATATGGGGCATGGCGTCCTCGCCACTTACGCAAGTTAGCTCTCCGAGGCACATGAGAACGTTGGCAGCCACGGTGGGGTTGACGTCATTTGCTTTCGGAAGTAACACTTGTAGCATAGGAATTGCGTAAGGCTTGATGAGGCGCTGCGTTGCACTGACCAGAAGTGTCAACAGCCGTGTGCACTCCTCCCTATTCCGCCTGGCAAGCAGCATAAGTCAAAGAATTCGAAAGTAAGAAAAAGAACCCATACAAGACCGTCGAGTATTCTAGCTCAGTTAGCAACTGTATGAGGGTTTTACGAAGCGACGGCATAACGTAGGCTGGATTATGTTTGGCAAGACGACCGATCAGTCCAACAGCAGTCACCCGATTTTCGAAATCCTCGTCATTAAGAGCGATAAACAGTGACCTGACGTTCTCTGCTTGTGCCAAGTGCTTATCGAATCGCTCATGTAGTGAGGAGAGAACTGTGTGCCTGATGGTTGGATCTAAGGCTATGGATGAGCTGAGTTGCGACCGTTTGGCGACAGCACGACCTACCAGGGTCAGCAATCCCAACTGTCAGAAGTTTGTCGAGAACGTCGCTTATAACTTCGATCGCATGACTGCTAGCTTGATAGCATATAGGGTCACGGACAAACAGGCGGCAGCACGTTAGGGCTGCTGCTCGCCTGATCTCCGAATTGTCGTCCTCCAAATAAGGAAGAGCACAGTTGCGTACAAATTCATTCAGAACATGTCCTGAGTATTTTTAGGAGTTACAAAAAATGATCATAAGTTATTACTCACCGGTGAAGTCGAACGATCCTAAAGTCGATAGCGCCAGCGCAATAAGTTCTGGACTCTTCTCGTGCATTGTTGCTTGCTAAAAGCCATAAGATAGTCGATAACTAGAAATAAACCTAGACACACTTGTGTAGCATTTATGTCACGGTTGATTCCAGTCATTTCCGTGCGAGGAGCGCCTAATGATTTGTATGGTTGACCACTGAGAATGAGAGAGAGTAGATCCAAAAGGCGTTCTGAAAGATCAGTAAAATAGCGATACAGGACAGACAGGGAATGGTATACCTTGGATGGTTTTAAGCAGAGGTGGTATGTGCCGTGCGATTGCAACAAGTGCTTGACGCAAAGACTCGCTCAATCCACAGGCAAGCATGAAGTCAAGTTGGTCATGTAGTAATTTGGTAAGATGGGGGCCAACGGCGGCCGCTAACATTCCAACACACTGAAAGAGCGGTTCCTCCGGAGGTGCGTTCTTCTTTCTAGGGGCTACATAAGAACCTCACAAGACGGACTATCAGAGATAACTTACCCCTTCCCTTGGAGACCTTGTTTAATGTAAGACATAATCGAATCCAGAAAGGGTTTCATATCGCTGCCAACAGCCGTGGCAGTATGTCCAATAGCAATGAAGGCTGGATGTTTTAGTCAGCTGGGATAGCAGTATTGGCACTAAATTGCTGTTTACCAAAGGCACGCTCGTTGGGCTTTTCCAATTGCGTCAATAGATGCGCCATAGCTTTGTGTAGGAAATGTTCCGTAAACGTCTGGGTGTCGTAAGCGGCGAGCGAAGGTATCATGGTGATGACCATTTTTCGAACAAGAAGGTCCCTATGAGACTTGAATCTCAAGATTTGATCAGCGGTGTCTAGGAAGTTTTCCCGCATAAACTGCACCTGCCATCAGAACTGGGTAGCCAGTTAAATATGAGCCCACTACGCACCATGCCAGCATGAAGCAAGAGTTCGCGATAGGTCAACAAAGACCCGTGAATGATCTCCGGTTGGGATTGTTTGAGACCCATCTGGGCATCCTGGAGTATCTTGAGCAAATATGGACTACGCGTCTGACGCTCCCTCTGCGTCACAATCTCCAGACAAGCCGCTAATAGCTCGGCAGCCCCTTCCCTTACAATCAAGCGTTGATCACGCAAAGGCACCAAGATGTTGTCGAATACAACAGCAATGTGGGAGTGAAAGTACGTTGGACTATTCCGAGCGAGCTCCTTCAAGATCAACACACCAGCATATCTTGGAGTCTCTTGCTTGTCTGGTTGCATGAGCTCTATTGCGGCAGGGACTTCCTTCTCCATAAACCTCTCGCCAAATGCTGCTCCACCAATTTCTGCAATTTGCCCAAGCGTCTTGGAAGCCGCAAGCATCAAGTTGACGTCGTGGTTTGGAAGAAGATGTTTGACATAGTTCCAGAATCGAAAAAGGTTTCTCTTGGAATCGATGTTCTCCTCGCCTTCAACACCAAGTAAATGGCCTTCAACAAGTATGAGATCGTAAAACAGAGCTTGGAACCATAAAAAAGTCACGCACTGATTGCAAGAAGGCCACCGAATGCCTCTGCACTGCTCTGACTGTGTGTCAATTCGAATAATCTACGATTAATGCTATCATCCCACAGCTTGGCAGCCGCATCCGAAGACAGCTCTGCAACAGCGGTGGACACCTAGGCTACACAGTCAGGACGTTTATGAGAAAAACGCGACAAAAATCACATAGCGTCGTAGCTCCCCAGCAGCCACAATTCGAACATCGGAATTCTTACTCTTGAGGGCCAGAAAAATCTGGTCGATTTGAGATGCTTGCACACTAGATGTCATCTCCTTTTCGTAGGTTTGACGAGCGTGCCCAGCGCCAATCCGAAGTGTGCTTTTTTGGTTAGTGGCAAGCTTACGCTTTTCGCTAGATGGTTGTGTTTATTTGGTCACAGTGTCTTAACATTCGCTTTCAAACAATATGCAACATTGTACCTTGACATCTCTGTTGCTATACGATGCTGCTGCGGCCAGTCTTTTCAGCGTCTTTTCACACAAAGCGCAGTAGGCTAAGCAGCGCAGCAAGGCTGGTTGCTCCGACATATATATTTCCTCCAACCTGCCACACATATTGATAGGAATGATACTCGACACCCTTGAGAGGGATTCCAGAAATCTGCAAAAGGTATGTATGCATTCCGGACTCTGTGCTCGTAACCAACCAACTGTTTTCTCCCTAGACAATGACGCAGATGACACTAACGAAGGAGTTGGATCCGCCCCCCTACAGCTATGATTCCCTAACAAATCGCCAACATGGGACTGCACATGTCTCCTCGAGCAAAGCGCTCCCACCGCGTCCGGGCGTCACGCGCAAGCCCCGACCGTCAGTGAACCAAATGCACCTACAAGAAAAGGCGGAACCTATCTCAGGTATGTTATCATTTCCCGTTTAGAACTGTTTTTTTTTATGCCTTGATGTCTCAGGGACTTTTTATATCGACCCAAGTATACCTTCACTGGGTTTCGACGCGAAAGGCGACAAAAAGCGAAAGAAGAACCCACCACATGCCTCATTCCGCTCTCGGCAAGGGTCTATCTCACTAGATATTGGAACTACAGGGGAGGTGATTCCCACCCACCCAAAGGCGAACGTTCTAGTTTCGACGCGTTCGGGTAATATCAGTATCAGACTGGTATGTGCCCTACGATCGAACCGTTATTTGATCCCCTTTTAACTCGACGTAAAAGTTGCCCAGCTCTCCTTTGCGTCCGTGTCTTGGCCTCGAGGCTCTCTCTCGAAGGGGTGAGCACCACAACTCCTCTTCATCGTCCGCTTGCTGACTAGATCATTTAGGCACCATTATATTATTTGTCCCACCCACTTTCTCAGGTGCAATTCAACTCGACACTCACCGAGGGAGCCTCAAGTTCCTTCCAGGGATTACATCTTCCATGAAGGTCTTGAAGGAGACAGACACCGAGGCACTCATATTGTTAGGGAATCACCAGACATCAACAGAAATGCAAGCGATGGACTTTTGCCAATTGAATACTCGGACTGGAAAGATCATTGTAGGCTTGAGTGATGTGGATAAATACGACGTTAAGCTTGGATTCTGGCAGAAGCTTGCAAATGCGTTGGGAGGTGAACAAAATAAAATATTGTAGCCGCCTAATTTGTTATGGAATGTATTAAGCTTATAATATTTAACCCGTTCGATGAGAATGGCGAGTATGTCTCGTAGTCTACAAGCGGGGGCAAGCTACTGGTCTGACTGTCGGTCATGCCAACAACCTCTTCTCCTACGTCCGTCTCTACCTCTTTGATCAAGGGGAACCACAGACCTCCAAGGAATGGGAAATCCTTCCTCGACAACAACAGGCCCGCCACCTCATAATTCTCTTCATCGGAATGGGATTCTGGTGCTGTTGTTGTTGGTCTGCGAGGACATCGGTGGTATAATCAATGCCGGTATTGGTCGTGTCTTAATCAGATATTGCCTACGACCACCCCCATCGAGTCAGATTACCAAGAGATTCCCAATGCCTACCCCAAAATCACTATTTATCCTGTGCAGCAATAGAGTAACAACTTGTGTTCTCGTTTCTTTTACTTTTACTCTCCTTATCCTGTGGTAAGGGCAAGTCAAAGGTAGAGGCATGCGTTCCAACAAGAACTCAATAGGCATTAACAACGGTCCACTGGCTTAGAAAACAAGCCAGACTAAGAATCGGTCGCGATAGCATGCATAATGCTGTGCAAGTTTGTGACTAAGCGACCATGGCCACGTAGCGAGTTCGGCAAATGCCAGTATTAGCTGTCATCGAGCCAACCCCAACATATAGAGTCATACTCGTGTCCCAGGGGCCCCATTAAAGTGCTCACGCTCATCGTCGTCCACAGCCCGCACATATCCTATCATGCCTCACAAGGATTCCTCAGCCCGTCCAGATCATAGACGTTCTATTTCTTCCAAGTCCTATTTCTTGACACGCACTGCTGACACACATACGTCCTCACATTCGAATTCGGAACTCGCTCAATACCCTAATTTCGACGTGTCATCTACTACGACGACGACGAAAACGTCTCGGATCATGACTTCTGTACGCAAGTCAATAGGGTCGATACCAAAGAGAAGGAACATAGACTCTTCAGTATGTTTCAGCTTCTCTTTATCAGTTTAGAGAGACTTTATTAACGTACGACATATCAGGCAAGCACATACGGAATAATATCTACGCCGGCGGAACAATCCCCCCTTGCTTATACGCGGCGCCGTGATCACAGCTCACCACGACCCACCGTCGAACAAATCGCAATGGGCCTACATACTTCACGCACTCCCCACCTTCGACCGCGAAATACAAGCCAAGCACAGTTCTCCTCATCTAGCCGCTCCCCCTCCCCTCTCGTCCTCCCTCCCCCGCCTACCCGTTCTTCTCTTAAACAACCCCCCATCCCTCGGTCACCTATACTTAGAGAAATCACGCCTGCATCCGCGTCATCATCAACAGTGACCTCTACCCACCCGCCTACGCATAAATCATCCGCGTCTACTTCTATTACATCGATAAAGGTCCGCATGGCAAGACTACTTCCACGCTCCCGTAACGCCTCTGCGCCTCCGTCTGTCTTTTCTGTTTCCTCCTCCGCGACACCCTCTCCGCGTCCTAGTGTAGACCTTCATCCTCCCAAAAAAGCCGTCCGGTTTTCGACGCAAGAAGAGTCTGATGTTGAATATAGAAAACCCTAGCAGTTGTTGTCGGTATCCGGTTTTTTGCCCTGTTGTTTTCATACTTGCCAGGGATACCCTCCTCCTCCCGTTATCATTATTATCTCTTCGGGTCATATACATGGTTGGCACATTACTAGTACTTGTATTCACCTCGCTGTAGCGTTCTTATAGGCATGTATATAGTCTTCTTTTTATTACTGTTTATCATAATTTCGACATAAGCATGTGAATTTCCGGCCCGTGTGTTTTATGTGTCCATCCCTTTCCGCCAACCTGCAGTCACTTGTTCAACGTTCATGCGCCAGATCCGCCAGTACTGATGGCCAATGATGATACGGAACTACTCAATGAACTTTCGGAGTTACATGACTGTTGAAGGGAAGCCTCCAATTTACGAGAATATTAATGGCACATTTTTTTGCTATTCAAGCTATGATACAGTACTAACCAGCGACACCCCCCACCCAGTCTCCCATAGGACAGTGGCTCATGTGATGCTACATGCAAGTTTACAAAGAAAAAAAAAAAGCACCCGACACGGGCACAGATTTGCCCGAACGACTTTACTTCCTGGAGACTGGATAAAATCTCTCATTCAGCAACTTCCACCATTCTGCTTGCATTGCCTTGCTTTGTTTCCTCGAGCAGAAAGTTGTATCATTGTAAATTAATATTGCATTCGTTTCATTGTAGGTGCCCATCGTCACTAATCTTGGGGGAATATTGAGGGTATGTAGAGCACCATCCTAGCGCAGGCTGTAAAGAGTACGAGTATCGCAAGATCAAGTCGATATCAAATGATAATCAGAATGATTCAAGAGTCGTTATTTGGCAGATGAGAAGTAGTCCATCAACGTTCGAATGACGTAACTCCCCCAACCAGGCAGCATCCCTCCCTCTCAGCTTCTCAGGACTGTCTGGTCGGCATGCACTGGCACGATTCCTGCGCCGGATGGCCCGGGAAGGGATCCAAGCACATCACCTATGTAGTTGGCCGGAGGTACACCCTGTTTAAAGGTCTCATGCCATCCATCAACGATACCTTGTACGACCTTCACACCAACTCGATACAAGTTTTCAAGAGATGGCTCGTACCCAGGCCCAGACGAAAACAAGTTCTCGACGACACTCTGTCCTTCAAAAGGGCGGTCAAAATCGGACGCTGAGCGCATGACTATGACACGAGAGAAGTCGACGGCATTCCAGAGAGCACCACGGAGTAGTGCACCGAGTATGGCGTTGTCCTCTTGTTGAGTGGTGCAGTAGACGCCCGTGCCGTTGGTGAATATCGCTGTAGTGTTCTCGAAAGCTTCTCCTAGTAAAGTACCACTCCAAAAAGTGTCTGACGTTGCAGTATCGCATTCGACGATGGACGGTGGAGAAGCGCCAGCGATATAGATTGACGGTGCTTCGTAATGTTTGCGGTAAGCTTGTGCAGCCTCACTGTCGGTCAAAGTAGCTGCAGAAGCGAATTCAACAGCCGTCTTCCGGAGAGCATCGTTGACTTCGTACACCTCTGTACCGTAAAAGGTTCCTGGGTACTCCCCAGGTCCATGAGACTCCTGCGGGAAGTACCCAGTTGGAAAGTCCACGGGTATCTCACGGGCATCAATCTCGTACTGCATGACGACTTGAACGGCGAATCGAGCAAAGGTGACGGAACCGATTGTAGCGTGTTTGGGGCTGACACCGGCAACGCCAGCAATTATGAAATAAGTAGAGGTAAGGTCAAAGAAAGGAGAGTGAAGCAATGTGGTGACGGTTATTGCCGCGTTGATTTCGCCTTCGCCGGTGGTCAGCTGGCAGATTTCACCGTCGGCGGAACAGTGGGCATCAGGAAATTGGGGAAACAGCCCCGGTATAGTTATGTTGTGTGCGAGAAGATCAAATTCGGGTCTTTGATACCAGGTTTGACCTTCAGAGCTGTACTATATAGGTAGGTGAACACAAGATCTGGCGCCGGTCCACTAAATTCTACTCACTAATGACAGGATAAAAACTTTGGGCTTCAGTGGGAAGGATCTATCATAATGAGTTGCTGAGCTGCGGGAGTCAGACAGGACGCTCGTGGCCAAGTTTGGGCCCGTTAACGAAGTCAATAGGAGGGAAAGTAGTGTTACAAAAGCAAACATTTGAACAAGGGGAGCAAGCGAGCACCATCATGACTGTAACCCTGGATCCTTTTTTATACCAGTTGATGAGCGTGCCAGCATCGGATCGCACGTCAGGCCGGCATGAAGTGCAGCTATAAATGTGGCGAGGTTGCGTTGACTAGTTCGTCCGCAGTGTATTAGCTGCTGCTGCTGCTGCTGTATATATATATATAGCACCCAAGGATGCCGTAAAAGAGTTACTCTGCACAAATGGCTGGTGATAATTGTGGTGTTACTCCAACAACAGACTACAGTAGCCGAAGCGAGCAAAAACGTTGAGGTAGACACGTGACCCTCTACTTGCTTCAATGAGCAGAATACCACCCAACCTTCTCTATCTCGCTATATATAATCCTACGTTACGGCCAATTGACCCTGTTGCAGAAGATGAAGAAGATGCCGAAGAACAGGCTCATATACTTTTCTACACTTCCAAAGAACGTGCCGTATCGCGAGACCGCATGTTAAGACAGGTTGGACTGGCCAAGGCCTTGGTCAACTTTTCCGAGTGCGTATGGATTGAATTTCTCACATTATCCGCGATATCAAATGCACCTCCTAGTATGATGAATAACGGAAGCGGTACCTGTAATAACGTTCACTCACAGTCAAAACGTATGATCATGGTCTCTCCCGAGCCTGACTTCTGGATCCATGCAGTAATAAAGATACTCTCAAGAGTTATCGCTATTTGTTGATGGAAAATCTCCTATAGGCAATAGAGGTTGCTAAAGTCCCCCGATCCCCTCTCGAAAAGGGCAAGGGGAAAGCTAGCGATAGATCTCGACATATCGAAAAGGGGAAGGACAAAGAGAAAAATCCAGACTCTGTGCCAACCTTTGATTATCAAGAGGGATCTGTTCATGATTTGGCACCGCGCGCAGATATACTTCGAGGCTATGAGCGATTCAAAGTATGAACCTAAAGCCAGAGCCGCATCATGCTGATTTGATCGACAGCTCACACACGGATCGTTCACATCCATTCTATCGAAACTAGGTCGTGAGGCCTTATCTCTACAACTTGAAAGGTTTTTTACTGTGTGGGCATGGTCGTGGAATCTAGAAGATGGCTCAGAATTTCTTGACCATCTCGGTAAGCATTACTCCCTGTTCGCAAGCTTCAGTAGTTAAAGAGTCTTCAGGCATACCTTTATACCCTACATTTCGTGCGCTAATTCCTATCTTGGACAGTATCTCGGAGAAATACAGGAAAGCATCTCTATTCATTCAACCGCCACATGTCGTCCCCTCCTCCCAATACTTCGCATCTTCATACCCCACATCGCTACCACAACACCTTCTCTCATTGATACCACCTCTTTCGTCCATTTCAAACGATCATTCACTAGAAGGCAAAATACCCAGCGATGATACCTCAACTGATAAAGATGGGACCAAATCCACGCTAGAAACACCCAATAGTACTTTCCTCGGTATTCCTACGGCGAACATGGACATGAGAAAGTGGAACTGGCCTGGGTATCTCACCTTTGGAAAAGGCTCAGGTAAACGGCCTGGCCTCGAGGGGGCTGATACATTTGCTCCGTCGCCGGAAAGTGCCCCAGCGGCGGTGCCAGAGCCACCAATATTATCCCCTGGATTAATAAAATTAGACACAAACGCCCTAGAGGATGCATTTTTGGACAGTGTTCCCGCGGATGTGACGGATACCGCCATCACTCATGAAGAATCCAGAACAAGCCCGATAGAAGCGAATGATACGGAGCTTACAGAAACTCGCATTTCTCATATTCGCAATCCCGCTGACACTGAAGCGAGTAGCGTAACTCAAGAAACCACAACAGCGGCCACGTATTCGACACAGCCCGTTGAACAGCATCTACAACAGCTGTCTTCTATCGGTGTCTATCTGGCTGATTCGGGTAATCCCCTTCACACCACACGCCAGAAAATTTTCTACGTCTTGGTAAGTTTTCCAAACTGCGTAACGGTTCGTTTACATTCAATTCACCTCAGCATGACCACAAAATGTTAGCGTTAGTTGGTTTTGAGGAAGATCCGTCAACGTCGGCGCCAGAAATTGCTCAGACCATGTTGACCGTTTTGGAAGACATTGACGCTCTAGTTACAGAGGAGCTTACTAAAACGTTCGTCGGCCGATGTGATATTCTGCTTGTTCTTTCCTCCCTTACTGCTACATCAGAATAACTCCTGAACAGCTCCCAAGTGCTCAAAGGATTCTTCAGCCAACTGACACCCATATCATATCTTCTGGCGGGTATACCGTCTCGAGTCCCAACTTCTCCTCACAATCGGGCCATCTCTATGACGCCCAAGAATTGCAGACAACGTACGTGTAGAGTATCTGACTGTTTTTGGCATCAGCTCATCGCTTTGTAGCGACCCAGATATTATAGAGGTATTCTCACGTGGTTTGAATCCGCAGCATTGGCATGTCGCACGAAGGAGTATTGATACGGACATATATAATCAAGGTTCTACAGAGCAAGGGGAAGCATATATGCAGATATTTAGAAAGGAGGCGAGTTTATCAGATGTGGACAACGTGCTCGTAGGTGTCACGAGGCGAGCCCCATAACAAAATAAATGCGATTATAAGTTCGCGGAGTGCGTGATGTTTGTGCTATCAGCCGCTGAGTGCTTAACGCGCTTAACCGTTTTAAAGACCGCGAGTACCCAAAAAAGGCAACATAAATCTCCCACCAAAAACATTGTAACGGTTAATTGAAGCGTCAGGCCGATCGAGCTATATGCAGTGTTCGATGTACCGCCGTACCATACAGACGAGATAAAGGCGAGAATGAGAGTAATTGCTCCCCTGTACGATGCTGGTTAGAACAAATTGGATTAACCAAAATGGGGCGCACCAGAACAAGGCAACCGCGGGCAGTGCGACAATCACCCATGGTGCGCGATTGACGGCTTCCTTATTTGTATCAGGGCCCTGAGAAAAATGATTTTATGAGACAGAACTGCAAAGGTAAGCGTACCTTGGCCCAAGCTTTCGCAAATTGCGCCGTCTCTGTGTCGGGATCACCGAGGTAGATAAGCGGGACCGCAGAGTATGCAATGGCCGATATTGCGCGGAATATTGTAAGATATATGAAGAAGCGGGTGACCGGATCGTGAGCCATTTGCAATGCGGCCGGAGATGCTCTAGAAAATGGAAAATCGCACCGTTAACTCACTATTTTTGATAAGGAGTGCAAATTAATCGTCTGACACCAGAAATGTGAACGAAAAGCTGGATATGATAATCCATTCCGTCTTGCAACGGTTAACATATTTATTCCACGCTTGTCGAAGCTCCGTTGACCTGTTACTGACAATCATATCCTGCACGGTTAGGTTCGATAACATGGGAGAAGGGCGAGCTCCCGGATGGATATGAATTGGTGCAGGGGTTTGCAAAATCTCATGATTGTCATCACCACCGATGACTGGAGCATCTGGCGAATCATCGGCGTGTTTAGCAAGCGAGATCACAGCTATAGCTTGCGATGCGTAGTAGCGAGGTAGGAAGAGTAGGAGCATGAGTAAGAGGTAGTCAAGCATGAGTAAGAAGTGGTCAAGCATGATGAAATGTGCTGCATAACATACTGGTCGTCAACTGAAGAGACCGCTAGCAGTACCGTGCATTACTTACATTTCTCTCGTTTAAGAAACAGAAGCAGAAAGCGATCAACCTCAAACGGCGTCGAAGTTGTGATCCTGAGTAGGAGCTTGGAGTGGGGGTAATAAACTTGAGGTAAAATGG
>CEMU01569287.1:1123-16308 GCA_900068965.1 Calocybe gambosa
AGAGCTTTTTCCAACTTCAAAGCTTTTTCCAACTCCAAAGAATCGTCGGTAAAGCTCATAAGGAAAATATAGGCAGACTGACCTTTGGCGAGTGGCTCCCAGTCAAAGTTCTGGGACAGTTTTCGATTACTGATGCAGACGTTGAACGCTTCTGCTATCTTTTGCTTCCCATGTTTATCCCAAGATTGGAGAGGACGTTATGATGGGGTAATGCCCACCCATTTTCCTTACGCAAAATCGCAGTCACGAGGGCATAGACGAGGGATATGTCGTTGTCCATGTTGTTCAGCATCTTATGAGGCATGAATTCGTTCACCGGACGAAGAGCCGATAGTTCTGGCTCTGTATCAGCAGCATCCGCAGTATGTTCATCTGAGGAGGGCATCGACGTTGACTGGGAATTTGGGCGAAGGCGTTTGCGGGATCGCGTAGGGTAGTTTTTAGCCTTGCTTGCTTTGTCGGGCACGATAGACTCCTAAAACCATTGGCGACTTGCGCACGTGACGGTCATGAATCGTAATTATCTTATCAGTTCTTGATAAGATAACGACTTTAGGCACATAAGCTTCGGCACTCCCGGGTTGGTAACATTCGTCCCCGGAAGACGAGATCTCCATCTGCGTCCGTGCCTATCCTCCCCAAAACTTGCTATAGTCCGCCACTTTTCCTCTCTTTCACCTGGTCATCATCTTGATGATACGTCGGAATACGCCTCCAGAAACTAGGCTTTTTATAACATGGTCACGCCTATCTCTTCTAGTGGATTAGCGCAGTCGCGGCATTACTCGCCGTGCGGCAAGCTAGAGAGCAAAAGTGGGGAGTACAAATTCTAGCGCGATGATAAAAATAAGTTGATGCATCAGCGATTGGGTGAGAGGAAAAAGAAAAAAAAAAGATCATCAAGATAGGATTGGCGCTGCTGAATAATACGTACAAAGATGGCCTTGCATACGCCGCTGTACAACGATACAGGGAGAGACTGAGTAGAGTTACTGTTCCGTGTCTGTGCTCCTGCTTACATATGACGAAAAACCATGATCAAAGAAGTTGAGTCAATGAGAATTGCTCAGTATATGTATATTTCTGTTGACAAACTACCTTCACGATTCCCCTATAGTCTTTGACATCAAAAACCACCCAGCTTATGGGAAATGTTCCTCGTAATCTCTTTCTGAGCATTGCATGTTCTGTTCTCTCTCTATGCTTTATTGGTGCGAAAGCTCAACTCGCTGTGATACACATTCTGCTAACCCAAACTACTGCACCCAATCCTGCGATCAACTAATAAGGAAAGGCGTCTCCTGGCGGCCGATCTGGCCCGTTCGCCACACTCTCCCTCGGCCTTAAAATATTCTGCAGCATCTACACTTCGCCTCGATCCAGCAATCATAATCAAAACGATGGTAAACCGTTTTATTGTTTTATTGCTGGTAAGGCGGGAATCCATTTACAAGATCGTAGCAGTTCAGAAGCAACAAAATGTTATTAGTTTCTATTCTAATTATCGGCAATACCTCTCCCATGCCATCTAGGGTTCCCCTTACGAGATGTGCTTTATAGTGGATTTGCGGCGTAAGACGTTTTTACGAACTGTGCAAATGCTTCAGTCTTGGTCATAAAAATCACTACTAGCGGATAGGTAAGACGAACCACACGGCCACGTATTCAGAGTTTCCATTGGATCGACAACATTCCTGCAATGCTCGCACTCCGACCAGGTATTCTGCGGGTCGGATTCGAAAAGCCTGGAAGTCAGTATGACCTGTTTTAAACACCTGCATGGGATGAGCTGCTAAGACAAAGGTGTCGATAGTACATTGTATCACGCACATGCTACAGGTAGACAGGTCTACCCGTTCGTCTGGACAGTTGCTCCCGAAGTCAAAGTTGATTTTCACCTTCTTCCGAGTATTGGGGTCCTTCATCTTAACTTCAAAGTCTGTCAAACATCGGAGGCAGCCTAAAGACCAATAGGAAAGAGAGTTTTAGTATAGCGAACAAGCCTCAAGTGCAAATTTGACGCCACCGTCTCTCTCCATCTCCATTACGCTTTCAGGAGAGGGACATCGCTGCCGTCTGCCACCCATAATGGGACAACGGCTTTGCATTATCGGCATCATTGGGGACGCATGTGCTGCTTGCGCGTAGAACATCGCAAAAAGTGTGAGAGCCTTGCCGTAGGTTGTAAGTTTCATAGAGAATATGGCTAGAAGTATATGTGAAGAAAAGTGAAGAAAAGGTGAGACCAGCTGAGCGATTCAAGTCTGGACGTGCTACCTTTTTATCCTGAAGCCGTCAGCGATTGTGCGCCAATATACTCGGGTCCAGAGCAAAAAAAAAAAACTGGCGACATGCTAATGACCCAGATTTTATGATAGCCCCGAGTTTACAACCCGTTTCGAGACTGGATCTAGGAAATCTGGTGCACTGTCCTAGTCCCGGCTCCTTTTTATATTTTGTCTATTAAGGCGACAAGTTCCTCAATCTTCGCGTGTGCTCGTCTCGATCCAGTTGCCAAGATCTACTCTGGTACATCTAATTCAGCTATCAAAAATGAGTGCGACGAGCCGGCTAAAGATAAGCAAGTGTTCGATGAGACTTATCGGCGGGATCTACCTTAACTCCCAAGACTTCTAAAACCGGCACTCACACCGTGGATTGATACGCCACCTTTGTCGCTACTAGGCGTCATCGCTACATGGTTAGACTCGCTGAGTTGAGTACCGAGGTGAGGTCTGGCAGCAAGGACGTCTGGGCACTTATTAGAAAGATTTACGATACATTTTTCGGGACAGGATCTCCACCAGTTGAACTTCTTCCCTCGATCTTTGATCTAGAACACCGCAATATTGCTGATGTTCGGCCAAAAGAATAAATTGCGGGAACACATGATAAATTCAGCCAAGTAGGGGGACAAAGATTGACAATAATTTGGTGGCAATAGCAAATCAGGGCCTGTTTAGAATACGCAAAATCCGTCAGATAATGGGGTCTGGAACCGAGGTGGCCAGAAACTTGTGTGAGAGTTCGGTGCAGTTTGTCCGTGTTTGTATCTAAGGATGATCTCAATCGAGATCGTTTAAATTTCTAGCATCTGACTCATGAAACTGCTACTAACTTAGATCCTTTAGAATGACTGTCCAGAGTTCAGACGAAAAATACGAGCTTATCAAACGGGGGCTTCAGGAAGTTCTTGGAGGAGAATCCATCAAGGCCATTTTGGACGAAGGTAGAACACCAAAGTGCTACTGGGGTTTGTATTTATCACTGGCATCCACATCAGCTACATACGTTTACTATAGAATACAGGTACTGCACCAACCGGACGGCGTTAGTTACCTGTGTGACCAGACTATACTGTTTTGTTGACAAAGGCTTTCGCGCACAGCACATATTGGGTACTTTGTGGCATTAGCCAAGATCGCCGATTTCTTACGCGCAGGAGTTGAAGTAAACTTGAAACTTATCGGAAATAATCACACTCTCTTACTATTTTATATCTTGTACAGGTCAAAATACTCCTAGCAGGCGAGTCCGATAATCATATCGCAAGAGCCGCGATTTCTAACCTCAACCGGTAGATGTGCATGCATTCCTTGATAATCTCAAAGCACCGCTAGAGCTCGTAGCTTACCGGACAAGATACTACAAACATTTGCTACTTACGGTCTTCACCTCTCTCGGAATTCCTACTTCAAGACTACATTTTGTCGAGGGTTCATCCTACCAACTCAGCAAGGAATACAACCTTGACAACTATAAACTTTGCGCAACCGTTTCAGAACACGACGCCAAAAAGGCTGGTGCGGAGGTTGTGAAACAGGTTGAGAGTCCCTTATTAAGTGGTTTGTTGTATCCCGGTCTTCAAGCTCTGGACGAGCAGTACCTCGATGTTGACTTTCAGTTTGGTGGCGTCGACCAGGTTCGTTCTTTCACTTTAGTTGTCGTTGCCGAACCTCACCTCAACCCCCATCACGCTACAGCGCAAGATTTTCACTTTTGCCGAGCTTTACCTCCCCCGTCTCGGATACAAAAAAAGAGCCCACCTGATGAACGAGATGGTACCAGGTCTCTCGGGTGGGAAGATGTCGTCTTCCGATCCCAACTCCAAAATCGACATTCTCGACACGCCAGAAGCTGTACGAAAGAAGATCAAGCTCGCATTCTGCGAAGAAGGAACTGCTGAAGGAAATGGGGTCCTAGCTTTCGTCAAGGTGGTGCTCATCCCCATCAGTGAGCTGCGCATCTCTCGACTCCAGGGTGACGAGATGCTTGAGAAGGGAACTGGTGATCAACAGCCATTTGTTACGGAAGGTGCGCCAGAAGGAACGGTGTTTAGTATCAACAGGGACGAAAAACACGGAGGCCCTTTACATTACGCATCCTTTGAGGATCTCGAAAAAGATTTCGTAGCCCGAATCTTACATCCAAAAGATCTTAAAATGGCCGTAGCGAATGGGATAATCAACTTGCTTGCGCCCATTCGGCAAGCGTTTGAAGAGAATAAAGAGTGGCAGGAGGCGGAGAGGCTTGCCTATCCAGATCCAAATGCAAAGCCGGAAAAGAAGAAGAAAAAGGTTTGTCTATGTCGTCCGTAACTCCTCGTGGTTTACGGGAATCGTTTTCAGGAGAAGGTCTATCATCCGCCACCTCCTGGCAAAGGCAAGAACGTGCAGCCTGCTGCTGATGCAGAAGGCTTGTCCACATCTGGAGTTGCAGCTGGACAAGACGGGGTGCAGGCCGTGAATGATACTGATCAGACATCATCGGCGACAACTTCGTAGCAGTTAGCACACTTGCAGTATGATGTGATATGCATGTATTACTTGATGTATCAAATGAAAACGATGCAGAAAGTACTCTACATTACATTACGGTAAGAGTATACTCATAAATGGATTGCAAGTGTACAACTTGAGTATTAGTTGCGAACAGATGATAAAAATCGTGTCAAAAAGGAAGAGCCGAAAGAATGTGATAGAATTGTCCAAGTGATCAGAACGGAACGCGAAGGCGGCGATTCCACTAGCGATTCTCCCGGGCGCGGCTGTTCTTCGTTTCGACTCTTACGTACTCGTTTTCCTCGTTGTTTGGCTGTTCTTCTTTCCGTGCTGCCATGTAGGCCTCCCCAAGAATTTGCAGGGCGATGGCACGAAGCTGGGCCTTATCACGGGGAATATTAGGGTCTTCCAGTATCCTATCGCATGTTTCGCGTAGCACGGACTCTATCTCTAGCTTCGTGCCCTTTGGGAAATGTACAAGTAAGCGAAGGGTAACACAAAAAGTGTAGTTGTACTTTGAATAGCGCCTGCAAGCCCTTCTCAGCGGCTTGTTCTTCAAGCTTTTTTTTCTCTTCTGGGCTCAGGTTTCCTGCCTTTTCGGCCGCTTGTATCTGGTCAAATACTGCTTTCAATTCGATGGCTGATCGAAGTGTCGATACCCTGGTTGCTGACATTAGTGCAAGCGAAGGGGCAAAGGAGAGATGGACTGCCTCACGTCTCGCTGAAAACGTGGTATTTACCCTGGACATTGTGTAGCCACCCACCAACCCCGAATAATGTTTGATTTGTGGCAAGAAAGTGTTTTGCCTTGGCGGCATAGACGAAGCCCACCGCGTGCAAAAGCTCCAAACCGTAAGATTCGCGTTTCAACTCCCTATTATTCGTCAAGTACGGGCAAACGTTGGTGGAGTTCTTAGTCGCACTTACTCGGCTTCAAGCTCGGATATTGTCCGCCAGCTCTTTGTAACATCAACGTCGTTGGGCCCAGTCGCCGACTCCGTGAAAATGCCCAATTTTCTTTCTAGATTATCGACGAGCTTCTGAACACGCTGTTTCCGAACAGCTGCTTTCTGTCAAATCGTTTCAACCGTTTGGGGTCTTATCAATGTAGTTGAACGAGTTAACCTCAGCTGCCTTCTTGCGCTCGCGCTCGTCTTTCTGAGCCTTTTCTTCCTCTGTTAAGATCTCCCTTCCTTTCGCATCCCTGAGACGCTTGCCGTCTCCGTCCTGACCCTCCGCCTCTTCTGCCTCTTGCAAAGCAGCCTTCATGTCTCGCGCTAGACTGATATCACCAATGATCGATGTGAATCGCTCCCCACCGAATATCGCACCAAACACCTCTTCAGGGTCCACAAAGCCACCCTCTGGCGCGCTTTCTTTTGGACCGAACTCATTGTACTTTTTCCTTAGAGTGTCGTCGGAAAGAGTTTGGTATGCGATTGCGATTTCTTTGAACCGTTCTTCGGCGTGTGGGTCTTCAGGATTTTTATCTGGGTGGTGCTTGATTGCTAGTCGGCCTGTAGATGTGGTTGGTGAGGGAAGGAGGGTGTTTATGAAATGAGACGTACGATAGGCTTTTTTTATATCTTCTGTGGTAGCATCGACAGGGACACCCAAGATGTCGTAGTAGCCAGTTTCTAGTGGGCGCTCCTGAGTGCCTATCTTCCGTCCTCTCCGTTGGGCAGCTCCACCTTGGCTGTGCGTTGATTTATGCCCTGTATTTGATGCATTTAGGTTGGTTGATGAAGATATCTGACCAGAATAGAATGCATGGGAAGTAATGCTTTGGCAAGCGAAACAGCGGATTTGTAGTAAGGTTCCTGGGCGAGGTATGGGGACTGGGACGGGAAATTCAAACTGCACTCTACAATTGCTGTTGGCACAATTAGTCGATATATGAGGCAGTAGTGGTCTTGATGGCAAAATTGGATACGATGAACTCATCGATGCTGTCGGTGTGTTGAAGTTACAGTGAGGTGCCACGTGACTGACCAAAAGGAACGTTCAATCAAAACCAAGTCGCTAATCGAGGGAGGCGAAAAAATGCCGAAGTCATGGCGTTATTCAACGTTCATATTTTGCATAGAATTCCGTCAATGAACATACCGGGCCGGTGAAGACCAAGCAGTGACCTTTACATCGGCCCGTCCTCATTTTGACCATTAATACTTAGGCAAGTTATAGTTCTTGCAGTTCTTGCAATTCTCGCTCTTTTCTCCATTGTCAATGCAGCTTCAGCTTAAATTTCTGTCTTTTGCTCTAGTGCTCCTCTTCGTCGAGTTGGCCGTCGGCCACGGTGTGGTGACCACCCCAATCCCCCGTACTGTACGCATCCCATCACATGATAAACGAATGGATTTGTACCTTTTACTGTAATGAACCACAGATCGGAAATGCGAACCTAGCGGCTTGTGGAGCAGCAGTAAATAAGGTATTGAAATCAGGTATCTAGTCCCACCGAACCGTTTCAAAGTATGTACAACCAGACTCATCCAATTATCCAGACATGTATGGTCCTGTAGGTCCTAGGGGAACCCTAGGGTCGGTTTAACCTTTATTAAAACCACGCGATTATCAGATCGAGAACGCCGTTGCCAAGATTGACGCCGCATATAACGCCACTGCTTGTCATTTGTTTTTCTGCAGAGGTTTACAGGTCTGTGAATGCTTGCATCTACCATATCTTGAAATATTTGACTCGGTATACATCACTACAACAAAAAGTGGGACGATAACAAAACGAACACACGCGTCTACAAACCTGGTACCGTTGTTCCCTTCCATGTTGATATTGAAGCACATCATACTGGATATGCGGTCAGTCAGTCCTGACAAAAAAAAAATAGGATGATCGATCTTGCTGACCCTTTCATATTCAGAATGTCTCCATTGTGAACCTCCTTATCATGTTTCAAAAGTCTTCTTGGCTCAAATTTCTCTTTCTGCAGGTAAACCTGGCGACTCAACGACTCGTTGGGGCCCCTTTGTTTTTATGGCCTGTCTACGCCAATAACTCCCTTGGCCCCCCGGATTGGGTCAAGAATGAGAGTATGCCCCTCCAAACGTTCCCAAAAACATTTTCTCATGCTCCGTCTGTTTAACTCCCTATAGCTGACTTTGAAGTCACCATCCCTGATCTGGGGACGCAATGCACCAAAGCAGGCTCCTGTGCGATCCAATGGTGGTGGTATGCGTATAACAAGCAGACCTATGAAAGCTGCGTTGACTTTACTACTGCTTGATCATGAAAGATCGGTGGGATTGGCTCGGGGTTATTTGACCTCGGCCTTTATGCTAGCTCTATATTCGATAGTCATATAGCGAATTTTTGTGTGTGTTTTTTCGCAGCTGACGGACATATACTGAATTCAATACGGCTGCCCTGGTCATCCCCTGAATACGAATGAAGGGACAACATCTCGTGAACAGGCGCTGAAACAAGCTCTTTTTTTTGGAGCAATTCACTCGGAGAAATCCATTTTAGATCATTGCGGCCGCCATCACGCATTTTGTAGGGAACTTTATTATTTTCAAAAACGTTCGAGCCAAGACCGACATCTGCGGTAAAAAGTAAACTGAGGGAGGGCTTTGACAAGCAAACACAAACATGAGATCTTGAGTACGGATGCATTTCATATCGCGTTTTAAGATACATCAATCTCAGCCAAAACTTGCCAGGTCAGTTTATTATCTCCTATCATCAATTTGGCACCCCGCAGCAATGATGTTTCGATGGCTCAGAGTAGTATGCCCTCTTACCGTGCCCCCGATTCTTTTCTGCGAAGTTCATTATGTATTACACTTATTCGGCATGAGAGCATAGCGGCTCCGTCATTTTTTTGACAGCCGTGAGAGTCGCCACGTGGAAACCGGCTACAGAGAGAATTGGTTGCTTCCCCTCTGAATCACAGGAGATCGCTCAAACTTGGCATACGCGGAAATTTTTCCAGGGCTCGAGTCCCTGTGTAGGAACGCGGACACAAATGTTCTACAACTCACGCAAGAAAAGTAGCTACTACATATTCAAGTGTTTGATATTCTTTGTTCGCTTTCGAGAATTGTTCAGAGCATCATTCCGGTAAACGGGCATGAAACAGGGTTCCATTCGAAGACTCGAACGAGAAGCCTAAACGACTACAAGGCACCAAAAGGCTAATTTGTACTAGATCGCCCATCCAGCCGAACCTGAAGATGCGCGACGATTTGCCGATTTCATGACCGACTCTGCTCGGGCTGATTGACGGCTTCACCGGCTATGCTAGGTAAAAAACGACCTTTACTGGCCGCAATAGGTGTCTCATCTTGCGCCGTCTGGAAGGTTATCATCAACTGATGGTTTGGAATTGTTAGCATTTCCAAAACCCCCGTCATCAATCTATTCTGGGGATCGGTTTCTGAAAGAGTCATTCGAGATTCAGTTGGCCGTTCGACCCTGACGTTCCAGCTCATATATCTTTTCTCAATTAGTCGGTACCAATCCGCAACAACTTTCGGCCATGCGAAACCAGTCAGAAAAACGCTTACCTTTCCGCGACCCTCCCTCTTTAGGCACTGACCGCCCTGCCACGGCTTCGCACATATTCTCAGTCGTCCTCCATTTGTCAATGGGTCATAGATTGTATCGGATGTGCCTAACGGTTATATAAAAGCGCAAAATCCAAGAAACTATGAGCAGCACGAGTTCCCCCCCCCTCCCATATCTTTCTCAGAGCCTGAATCTCAAGTGCAATGGATGTTCTCGCCAGTGACACTGGATTCTTTTGTACGCCATTTCTTTGTGTCTTCCCCGGGTACCCGATAGCTCAGCTGACACCTGGCAGCCCGTATTTCTCATGCAGGATCGCCTGTCAACCCAAAGACAACACGCGGTAGCCGCGATGGGGACGAATATGTTGTCAGAGCCGCCTCCGCGGTTCTTGGTGCAGACTTTGCATTTAACCCTTCATACATCATCGATGACTCAGAGCCTACTGGTCTGGCAATTTACGACGCTTTAACGAGAGTACGTTGTTTTGTTAAAGCTAGATTCCTATACTAATAATAATTTTTTCTTCTGTCAGGTACTTCCAACGCGTTCACCCCAGTCGACGTTCTTCTGGAGGAAGTTTGCCAAATGTTTCGCGTCTATGCTCGATACTGCGTTGTACCCCATTTCATCCCAGATATCGTTTCTCACCTTCATCTACGCCCGAATCCTCGGCATGATGGGCCCTATCGAACATAATGGCTCCGGTTCTCTCATGACATACGATGGTAGTCCAGTGGAGTTAAGTTGGGTGCTTCCCAGCGATGACAGCTCAGTTGACCGCCAATTGAGGTTTGCTATTGAGCCCATGTACGCCATCTATTTAATTTAGCCCTGTCCCTGCACTCGGATCAGACATTGACGCCCCTTCGATCTAGTGATCCACGTTCAGGCAAACTGCTCAAGGGAAAAGATGTACTCAGGTATTTCTCTTCTCGAGATGGTGGTCTCGGCCTCGTCAGGTGCAATACAGGCTCACTGGACTGGTCGTTTATCACGCATGAATTTCTCTGCCCTGATGACGAGCAAGAAGAACAATCTGGAATGCGGTTCTTCATCGGCAAGTTAATTATACGCTCAGATTTGGATATTGCGTCACTGATGCGACCAATTTTAGGCTTTGACTTCTTGAGATCAGGTGACATTGTTCTCAAGACGTATCATATCCCTGGCTCCCAGCTAGGGCTTAAATCTCATGAACCAGGCGTGGGCCTTTGGGACGTCGACTACTCGCCTTTGCGTAATCTTGTTTCTGTCCTCGACTCGGGGCTCATCAGATCACTCGATACGTTGGTTTCATATGCGGAAGAAGTAGACACCCCTTACAAGCCTCGGTTACAAATACTCTCTAGCGATTGTGTGTCACATAAATCGAACAGATTAAAGGTACTTTTTCTTCCCCCCCGTCCGCCAGATAGAGAAAATGTGCTAACTTCTATAGTTATACTGTAGGCCTGCACGCGGAAATGCTTGGTCAGATGCTAAATATGCATTCACGCTTGGTGGAAGACTCTCTTCACCCCAGATGGATGCGGCTCTTTCTAGGCTGGAAAGACTATGGAACTTGCTATTCCCATATGCCCACTCTTCTACCAACCGCGACCTTGACGACGACTCGGGTCCTCGTGCCGCACGACCGATAGACGAAAAGGGCTGCCATCGTCGTCATGCGGAGCATCCAACAGGTGGCCTCCTATATTACTATTCGCTTGTTCCTGGAAGTAGCATGATTCTCCCAAAAATTTATTTACCCGTCTCGTTCGTATCTTTACCTCGTCCTTCTATCCTGCGCTCGCTAATGATCTTGCGTCTGTTAGCCGCTACTGTCCCAACGATTTATTCATCGCCCAGGCTCTAGAGGACTTCCATGGCGACAGGCGCGGATGGCTTTCCAGGGAGGTATCTGCCGCCTAGTGAGTTGTTGCTTGATTCTTGCGTTCTGCGAAATGTTTGCTGACGGAGTTGTCCGGGGTGCAGCGACCATCGTGCTTTATCCAAGAAAACTGGGATCCATACTTATGTGACATTCGCTGTTAAATCAAACTACAAATGGGAGTTGACAAACTACTTCTCTCCGGAGGTCTGGGAGAATTGACTTGAATGCTTTGTGCCGCTGCTTTGCCCCTTGCTTTCCTTGCAACTTGTATCATAGGTAATTTATTGTATCCCACTGCTTACACCTGTATCCATAACCCAGATAGATATATTCCTTATAATTCAACACAATTCTTCCTGTAGCTACATCTCACTTAACTTTGACTAGATTAAAATTTTGACCAATACAGTACATGATTTAATAATGATAATGCTCTCGTCTTCCTCTTGTTAGAAAGCGTGCAGACGGTAAACGTTGCAGACCTTTACTCTAGGCTTCAACTTATCGACCTGATTCTCATAGGCTAGAAATATCTCAGGTATTTTTTCCTTGTTTACGAGTGGGTAGTTGGACGCATCGTTCAAGCTTCTATCAGCACCAGGGATTGCGATAGATTCTCATCAAATTGGTGTACCTAATCAAGGGGAATTTCTCCGGGGCAGCTCCCCTTCTTACATCAGATTCGGAAGTGATGTTTGAATCAGCAATGTGTAATGTTTACGTTGGGGTTTCAAGGATGCCAGATGATAATGCAATGAATGAGTCATCAGCTCATTATCATTATTAATACCAGTGATTAGCCTAGAGTAATTTTTTATTAAGGAGTTTAAATCTGACGCTAGTTCAACTATATATAGGTTTCGTAGGCAAAATACAAGACTCGTGACCGAAACGACTATACCTTGAAGTCCGACGTGCTCGGTTCATAGAGAATGAGCGGTAAAGGTTCGACGATATGGATACGTCATGCATCATGTATCAACTTGGGTTCTCGATCATCTGGATTGAAAGTTCTTTTGGTTCTCGCAAGTTTCGTATATATATATATATATATAAAAAGGGAAAACTCACGACCATGACATGACATCGGGTTCTCAGCCTGGTAGCTAAGCAAGACATACTCGGGCCTCCCCACACCACTACGAGATGTCGATTGAGCAGAGTCGTGATGAAAAAAAAGGGTGTGCACGCACAATTCTGGCAAGATTGAGAGAGAGGTTGTTGGGGTTCTTTTCGCGGAGCCGCTGCTCCTTTATATGTAAAGGTTCTGCTGAAACAATCATTCCGGGTCAGCACGCATGCGCGTTGAAAAAAAAAAAAATGGAAAAAAGAAAGGAAGAAAAGAAGAGACCAAGGAGCGCATTTGCCTTCATTTAAAATAGCTATTGTTTCTTTTTTGAGGATCAGCGGCGGCGAGACAGTTGAAGAGGGTGGCTCGGATGGCCGTCGCAGTCGATGAGGATGTCTGCTTTGCGTGTGGTGGCGCCCTTGAAGTTGGTGAAGACGGAACCGTTTTCTGGCGGTAACGTAGCCTGAGACATGAGTGGAGGTGTGGATGGTGCAGAGGTTGGAGAGGCGGGATTTGAGCATATCTAGGAGGACGGGGCGAACGATGGCTAAATGACCGTCTGGGAGTAAAGGTAGTTTAGTGGTGCTAAGGTGGATTGAGAGATGATTTTTACATGGCATGATATGTGACTGTGAAAGTCGATGCCGATGTCTTGCAAGGTTTGCCGCGTTCGTTTCCAGATCGTGATCAGACTTCCAATTGAGGATATTTCGGGCTTTCTTTCGTAGATATCAACGACGATGTCTTTTGCGTGAAAGCAGATGAAAGCCGCCAGGGAAAAGCCATTGATACCTCCACCTCTTGAAAGGAGAGAGAGATGAGTACCAGTAAGGCGGAATGAATAATTTTTGGAGCGCACCTGGTGGCGATGTGGAATATAGGACTTGACTCTGTCATGAAAAGACATTAGATGTTGGGACATGGGAATGCGCGTGTTCTTGGTGGACTCATTACAGCGGACGAGGAATTTAACCGTCCCCTCTGTTGGCAATTTAGCGCAATCCAACGTTCTAAAGTTTGACTCACCAATAACGCCCTTGTTAAACGCCTTGACGAGAGCCGTCTTGAGACCGAGTAGTCAACTCTTGACCGACGCCGAGCTGATAGCAAACACTGTAAACGACCCCTCGGCTGGGTCTTCCCAGATATCAGTGGTGGTCCGGAGCATCGGTGCATTTACGTTTTTCTTCACAAGCCTTACAACAAAAATAATTAAGGCATGGCGTTCCCCCATTCAAGCGAGTTCCTATCGCGCCTAATGAGGCCGAGATGCACCTTTTGGAGAAAAGAAGTATTTGTGCACAATACAGCATCCTTTCCCTTTTTCCCTTGAACGGTTTTCCTGAACGTGGATCACTGTTTGGGCCTATCAATAGCTGAGCCTGAATCAGGGACGATACTGAATAGTAGGTAATGTTCGTGGGTTCAATAGCAAACCTCAATTGTCGGTCCGAGCTCCCATGACTAGGAAGCATAGCTTAACTCCACTAGGCTACCGTCATATGTCATCAGAGAACCAGGGCCGTTGAGTTCGAAAGGAGTGTAGGAAACGATATCCGTACCATCGCGGAATCGCGCATGGGTGCAACCCTTCCGGTAAAAGGACGTTTGAGGCAACCTAGATGAATCAAAGCACCTGTTGTTATTACATGCCAGGAACGTCCAACGCAACAAATCTCCTCCGAGTATCWGGACGTYCACGGTATTGTCAGATGCACACATCAAGTTTTGACGGCGGTTTTCTTTGGACTCCTTTTATGGGGCCTTCCGGCTGAATTATCCTACAGGCTTGGTATTGAGGAGTGAGCCAGGATCGCAAACTTGCTTGCTGTCGGGTAAGGCGATCTGGGGGGGGAGAGATAAATCCAAGAGATCGCAATCTAGTCAATAACAAGCGTTAGAGCGGGGCAAAATATGATAATTTTGAGGGCCCGATATATTTTCAATATTTTGATATCATCAGAGCGAAGAAGCACATCAGGCAAGGCACCGCGGGGTACGATCACTCAGAAGGCAATGTAAGGCGGTAACCCGCGAAGGTGATGTCGAGGCTGTTTGATTAAAGTTCTGCATCATCTGTTCAGGGTCGCTGCGCGTACTGGGCTGTCCTCCTCCTAGATTCGGATGGCTATGAATTTCTTATTACAGGGACGTGTGCGGGATACGCGTTTTCGCATCTGGTCATCAAGGGGGGACACTTTCAGCTTCAGTGCTTCAAACTGGCGATAGTTCCTGTGTTGCTAAAGATACGAAATTCCTGAGCGGCGTTTCCATTGTGTGCACTTTCCATGGCAAACGGCTCTGCCGAAATTACTACAAGCTACAATAGCTGTATGGTGAACATTATGCGTACAATTCACTTATGGTTCATCCATTCCTACGAAGCTTTCCATACCACTCTTCACGCCATTCACCACACCTGTCGACTGGGCGTTTTTGGGGTCGACTTTTACATGCTCGTATCCTTCGCTTTTGAGCATTGCTTGTACAGCAGGCCCGGTCTCCTCGGCAGCAATCGATGATAGACTTGCAGGAGGCACGTACTCCTTCACAGCAACTGCTATTGCCGCAGCCAGCTCCTTGGATGGCATACCAAGAGCACGGGCGAGTGCGTTGATACTCTCTTCCACCGTTTGTTGGTCGCCCGGTTTTCCTTTGTATTGGGTNNNNTGGGTACTTTGAGAAGCCTGGAGTTTGTGTGGATGTCGTCCAAGAGCGAGATTGAGCCAGCCGCCGACGTCTGTTTTGTACTGAACGACGCGATACGAGTAGTAAGCACCAAGTAGAGCTGTAAGCAATACGAGGAGGTAGATGAGACGATTGAGGCGTGTGTGGGTCAATGGCGCGGAAACGGGTTTCAACGCATATGATTTACGAGGGGGAGGCAGGTTTTCAGCGGTGGATGCTGAAGAGTTTGATGTTGTTCGTTTCATG